>JAODAL010022098.1:0-65504 GCA_025379985.1 Phyllomedusa bahiana | reverse complement strand
TTGATTAACCTTTTTTTCCTTGAATAGGTGAATAAGCGGCAACTGTGCAGGGCTAGCCACAGGTGGTCGGAGCTAGCACCTGCTCATAACTAAGCTGGAGTCTTTTCTGGTAGTACAGGTTGCAAAGTGTCAGATTTGAGCAGTAATTGCACTGAAACTTTTACATCTTTAAAAATAAGGGACACACCACGGGAAGGAGTATGTGTGTGACTTGCCGGTGCTTTCCTCAGCAAGGTGGGAGGAGCATAACCTATGTGACAGGTTCCCCTTAATTTGAAAAGGAAGATCTGGTTAGGTAGCATAAATATCAAATACCCTACAAGAGAATTTGAGTTAGGACTAGAGATGGGTTAATTTCCCGAAATTCGTTTCGTTCACTTCGCCGAATTTCTCGGCAAAAATAACTTCGTTCCGAATTACTTCGGGACGAATCACGTTAAAAAACAGCTATTTCCAGGCTGCACAGAGCCTGCAGGGTGCTGTAGAACATTGTGCCATGCTTAAATATGCAGAGGGAGCTTGGTTTGGTCTTCATACAATGTTGTGTTTTAGTATGACACGCACATGACTGCCGCCGCTCTTAGAATCGCTTCACTATAAAATTCCCTGGGCACTTAAGAGGGCAAAACTGACCAAAAAAACTGAAGCGGGAATATTGCCTGATAAAGTCCTGCCAGAGAAAGCTGGAAAAAAGCAAGCTGAGAGCTCAGGTGGCAACATTAGTGACAGAGTGTGGAGGTGACGGCGGCAGCCACAGCAGCATGAGGTCAGACAGTGGCACAATGACATTCTGGAGGTGGCAAAAACAGGAATAGGCCACAGAGTGGCACAATGACACAGTGTGGAGGTGACGGTGGCAGCCACAGCAGCATGAGGTCAGACAATGACAGAGTGTGGAGGTCACGGCATCTGCCACAGCAGCAGCATGAGGTCAGACAGTGGCACAATGAAAGAGTGTGTAGGTCACAGCAGCAGCCACAGCAGCAGCATGAGGTCAGACAGTGGCACAATGACACAGTGTGTAGGTCACGGCAGCAGCCACAGCAGCAGCATGAGGTCAGACAGTGGCACAATGACACACTGTGTAGGTCACGGCAGCAGCCACAGCAGCAGCATGAGGTCAGACAGAGGCACAATGACACAGTGTGTAGGTCACGGCAGCAGACACAGCAGCAGCATGAGGTCAGGCAGTGGCACAATAACATTCTGGAGGTGGCAAAAACAGGAGTAGTCCACAGAGTGGGACAATGACACAGTGTGGAGGTCACGGCAGCAGCCACAGCAGCATGAGGTCAGGCAGTGGCACAATCACATTCTGGAGGTGGCAAAAACAGGAGTAGGCTACAGAGTGAGACAATGACACAGTGTGTAGGTCACGGCAGCAGCCACAGCAGCAGCATGAGGTCAGGCAGTGGCACAATCACATTCTGGAGGTGGCAAAAACAGGAGTAGGCCACAGAGTGGGACAATGACACAGTGTGGAGGTCACGGCAGAAGCCACAGCTGCAGCATGAGGTCAGACAGTGGCACAATGACATTCTGGAGGTGGCAAAAACAGGAGTAGGCCACAGAGTGGGACAATGACACAGTGTGGAGGTCACGGCAGAAGCCACCGCAGCAGCATGAGGTTAGGCAGTGGCACAATCACATTCTGGAGGTGGCAAAAACAGGAGTAGGCCACAGAGTGGGGCAATGACACAGTGTGTAGGTCACGGCAGCAGCCACAGCAGCAGCATGACGTCAGACAGTGGCACAATGACATTCTGGAGGTGGCAAAAACAGGAGTAGGCCACAGAGTGGGACAATGACACAGTGTGGAGATCACAGCAGCAGCCACAGCAGCAGCATGAGGTCAGGCAGTGGCACAATCACATTCTGCTGGTGGCAAAAACGGGAGTAGGCCACAGAGTGGGACAATGACACAGTGTGTAGGTCACGGCAGCAGCCACAGCAGCAGCATGAGGTCAGACAGTGGCACAATGACAGAGTGTGTAGGTCACGGCAGCAGCCACAGCAGCAGCATGAGGTCAGACAGTGGCACAATGACATTCTGGAGGTGGCAAAAACAGGAGTAGGCCACAGAGTGGGACAATGACACAGTGTGGAGGTCACGGCAGCAGCCACCGCAGCAGCATGAGGTTAGGCAGTGGCACAATCACATTCTGGAGGTGGCAAAAACAGGAGTAGGCCACAGAGTGGGACAATGACACAGTGTGTAGGTCACGGCAGCAGCCACAGCAGCAGCATGAGGTCAGACAGTGGCACAATGACATTCTGGAGGTGGCAAAAACAGGAGTAGGCCACAGAGTGGGACAATGACACAGTGTGGAGATCACGGCAGCAGCCACAGCAGCAGCATGAGGTCAGGCAGTGGCACAATCACATTCTGCTGGTGGCAAAAACAGGAGTAGGATGGACCACCACATCTGAGCCACGTTTCTCCCAGGCCACCGGATGGTGACGCGGCATGTGTTGACGCAGGGCCGTGGTGCCAACCTTAGCTCCCTGGCCACGCTTCACTTTCTGCCTACAGATTCTACATATACCCATATTTGGCTCCTCCGGTGTCTTAGCAAAGAACTGCCACACCGCCGAGTATCGGAATTTACCGCCAACGCTCCGCACTGAGTGACTACTGCCGCCGCTGCCTCACTGAGCCCCTGTGCCGCTACTTTCTTGGACCTGCGAAGCGGGTTTTTTACCCTGTGGCCGCTTGGCTCCCGACCTCACACTGCTGCTATCCTGCTGACTCACCGCCACACAACCCACTTGCTGGCTGCGCCGCTGCCTGACGCACAAGCTGACGCCCTCTTCTCCTGACGATAATGAAACCCTTGCCTCACCCGGCTCCCAAGTGCGGTCAGCTACATCATCATCTATTTGTGTTTCATCGTCACTGCTGTCCTCATCACCGGTCTTGGTATGCAGAGGCTGACCCCTGCTCCAGGAATATTTGTGCCTCTGCCACTTGCAGGCAAAGAGCCTGCCACCTCTCTGTCTGACATACTGTTTGTTCTAAAATGTACAGACACTGTTTGATGAAGATATCTGTATATGATAAATACACACCCTGTATTTGACTCCAAATGAACCCAAGCTTCTTAGTGGATATAAATTGCACTCCACAAATGGGCAGGAAAAATTGACTTGTATGTGCCGTTTAAAAACTCTGTGTATTTTACTGAATGTAAAGGCTTAATTAACCTTCGGATATGAATTATGCTACAGAATTTCTTCTGTGGCGGTGAAAAAGAAAATTTCTTTTCCTGAGTGCAACTGCAGAAAAATACTTAGTTAATCCTTGGATGTAAATTGCGCCAAAGAATTGAGCCACCACAAACTACTAGCTTTGTAGCGTGTTACAATGCGGTGTTTTTTACGCCACATAACAAGAGATAAAATTGTAATTAACCTTTGCTTGTGAATTAGGCTACAGGAAAAATGTATATATTTTGGCGGTGAAAAAGACGGTTTCTTGGAGTCACACAGCTGAAAAACAACGCTTAATTAACCCCTGGATGTAAATTGCGCCAAAGAATTGAGCCACCACAAACTACTAGCTTTGTAGCGTGTTACAATGCGGTGTTTTTTACGCCACTTAACAAGAGATAAAATTATAATTAACCTTTGCTTGTGAATTAGGCTACAGGAAAAATGTATATATTTTGGCGGTGAAAATGGCGGTTTCTTGAAGTCAGCACAGCTGATTAACAACGCTTAATTAACCCTTGGATGTAAATTGCTCCAAAGAATTGAGCCACCACAAACTACTAGCTTTGTAGCGTGTTACAATGCGGTGTTTTTTACGCCACACAACAAGAGATAAAATTGTAATTAACCTTTGCTTGTGAATTAAGCTACAGGAAAAATGTATATATTTTGGCGGTGAAAATGACGGTTTCTTGGAGTCACCACAGCTGAAAAACAACGCTTAATTAACCCCTGGATGTAAATTGCGCCAAAGAATTGAGCAGCCAAAAATGAAGTGGTATTTGTATGGTAAAAACGCTGTTTCTTTAAATGAATACAACAGGAACTGGCTTAGATCCCCCTTGGATATTCAATGTGCTGTGAGCAGATTGGATTTAAATGTATATGCAGCTGCAGTGGACGCACACTGGATTTCAGATCCAATACCCAAAAAATCAGAAATAGAATGTTAAGAGAAGCAGTCTCTGAGACAAGCTGAGACACCCCACAAAAATCGCTGTATAAAAATCAGTTCTTCAGCAACAATCAGCCTCGGAAGCACCTTCCCTGATCAGTACAGTGAGAGCGGTATGAGCTTCCAGCGTCGCGCCCGGACTTATATAGTGCGGTGACGTCACAGAATCCCGCCGGTCTCTGATTGGCTTCATCTCTGCACATGTCATGCAGGCTATGCCCTTCTTTCTCCCAGAGTTCTTTGCCCCATGTAACGCCATGTGCTCGCAGCCATTTTATCAATGAAAAGCACACTTCGTTCACCCGAAGTACCCCAAGCTTCGACTTCGTTCAGAACCGAAGTTTTCCTGAAATTCTAAACGAATTCCACTTCGTTAGAATCAATTTGCCCATCTCTAGTTAGGACATACACAGTCAAGTCACATTATTATGACCATCAGCTAATATCCAGGGTGCCTGCCATGTGCAAAGTGACTCAATAAGATCTTGGTAGGTACTCACAGGTATCTGGAACCATGCTAACTGCATCATACAGCTGCTGGAAGGTGCGTGGGGGAGAATTCATAAAGTGAACACAATGTTCAAGCGGGTCCCACAGATACTAAATTGGGTTAAAGTCTGGAGAAGTAGGGGGCCAGGGTGATATTTGATAGTCTTGGTCACGCTCTACCAACCAATGTCGGACATCTCTAACCTTGTGATATGTCACATTGTCTTGCTGAAAAATCACATCTAATCACATCAAAATCACCATCTACGGGTTTACGTATTCTGCAAGGACGGATTCATACCCAAATAAGCTTGCCACATGGATGAGTGGCCTAGAGAGTGCCACAAAAACTTTCCTCAGACCACAACGCTGCCACGACCAGCCTGTGTACTTCTGGCAATGGCTTCAGGGTGTTCCTTCTCTGATGTTTTTCGCCTCACATGTCTACATCCTACAATTAGATGAATCATAAAATGTGACTCATTGTAGAAGGAAACCCTTTGCCAATTATCTGAAGTGCTATTCTGGCGTGAAAATTAAAGCCTTTTGCCAAAGCAAGAAGGTGCAGTGACTATCTTATTGCTTCGCAGTTCCATACGTAGAAGGATTCCCTAAACTGTTGTTTTAGACACACATTTGGTCGCCTTCTGGTTTATTTTGACAGTGAGCTGCTCCACTGTAGTGTGTTAGTCCACCCTCACACACCTTTGTAGCCAACATTCACCTCTTACATCAATGGCACTTGGTATTACAGTTTTTCCAGATCACTTATTTGCAATGGTGCCATTTGTCCGCTCATGATACACCTTCATCACAGCAACACGAAAATAGTTCACAAACTGCACAGTTTCAGAAATACTGCCAAGCTTGGCCTGAAAGCCAATAATCATCCTTTTTTTAAACTCCTTTTATTCATGACAGCAACAAAGGATTTGTGTGCAGACAGCCAATAACAAACCTTATGTACCCACCAATGCAGCTCACCGCACGTGACTTCCTTTATGAGCTGTTAATGTAAAAAAAAAAAAAAAATAGGAAGTGGTCATAATAATGTGACTTGACTGTATATCTATCATAATGATCTTGAGGGAGCAGACATTTCAAGCAAAATATATTATAAGAGGCATGACTGAAGTGATAAGACACAGCCATAGTTCTGCCACAACCACAAGGATCAAAGATAACTCAGATCTTGGCAGCTTAACACCTTGAAAACCTCAGTCAATAGTAACCACAACATCTTAGATATTATTGGATAAGTGTGGCGCTGTTTCTGAAAAATAAAAAGACTTTTGTTCTGAGTACAGCTGGCCCTTTAAATAATAATAATCTATGAAGAGAGGGAGGGCGTGCTTAGTGCATACAATTTTAAATCACTCTCAATCGTTACTAAATCCATAAGCAATAACCTTCTACGTTTTCTGTACCAGTGCCTAGTATACGTGATTTTAATAATTTCATTCTATTAGCAACACAAAAACTAATCTCCAACCCCTATAAGGTAACTATCTGGAGGAATTAATCTCTGAAATCAGAATCTTTTAAAGATGGAGATCTACTTCTTGTACTTAACATAAAATATGTATAAAAAATCTTAAAAATAAATAAATGTCCACTCTTTTTATGATAAATGTTGCATGTAGCAAGAGGTAATGCAATATTCTTTGAGGTACTTTATTTTTAAGGAATCTAGTATTACTCATATGACGGACTGATGAGCATTTCCATGTACAATAAATAAAAACATGTTCGTACCTTTAAATGTACTATAAGCCTGGGAACAAACTATCTTTTATTTTTTCTTGTTCCTTTATTTTCTTTCACATAGTGAAATCCACAGACAGTATATTTAGTATTATGCAACAGATAAAATATACATCCACCCACCAGCTCCTTGGTCTGTCTAAGTATAGTGGTTTTGGTACCTCAGTTTTTTAAGAATTTATTTATTAAACAAATATCCAATTGAACAGTGCTACAGGACAAAGCATAAGTCAGTTTAATAAGTTTATGTCTCAATAAAACTTTGGAAATGTACCAGATGCATGTGAGATTAAGTTATTAAGGAAAATAATTGTGCATATAGCAAAAAAAATAAAAAATTGACCATTTAATGCAAATGGAAAATAATTCACGTCCATAATATCCCAGTATTTCTGGATAAAAGGCTATTTGATATTGTAGATGTGTCTCTTGGTGCTTGTGGGGGTTTATATAAGCAAGCTTCCAAAACAAATGTGCTAAAAAATACATAATTTATGCATTCCCATCTGGGAACAACTCTCTTTACTTAGCATGTGCTGGATATAATAAAAAGCATGGTTAATTACCTGCTTAAAATGGACTCTAGTGAGTTAAAGGTGATAATCGCGTAACTAAATTAGCTATAATTATTTTCCATTAAATTGTCAAATTGAGTATTTAGGATTTTTCTGACCTTGGTCCATAAGTTTCAAATATGATATCATGTAAAATATCCATGTATTTTGCTATGGCCTTTAACAATATACACCTCTTTAGTGTTTAAGATATGCTATAATGATTCATATTAGCTATTTCCCTTGAAGTGTTTTACATTTCGAAAATGGAAACATCATATAAGAATTGTGGTTTTGCTCATTTCAAATCATACTAGAAACCTAAATTTGTCATACATGTCAGAAATGGTCTGCTGAGGACTCACAAATAGTGTTGAGCGATGATAATCGACAAAGTTGAAATCGGCACAGTTTTTATGTTGATCGAAATTTTTAGATCATGCGATAATTTAGGTTAAAATCTGTGCATCATCTATTAAGATCGCGCCATTTTCGGCGCTTCCTGTCATTTTGGCGGCCAGCAAATCAGCTTACAGAATAGAGCAGGGTGAGATGTGTGTGCGATGTCATGACTGGTATGTGTATGGTTGCGATTGGCTAGAAAAATCACATGACCTCGTTTTACATAGAACAGCCCTTCCTGTTCAGCCTCAGTGTCTTTCAGCGTCTCAGAGCAGTAGGACGTGCGCTCTGCTTGTGTCCAAACAGCTCAGCGAAATTATTATATTTCTTCACAGAGAAAGCTCTACTGTTAGCTGTGATCCTTACAACTTAGTTAGATTAGAGATTGGAAGATTTTATGTAGTTAGGTAGAGAATTTTAAAGGAGCATCTACCGCTGTAAAGTCACGGGGGGGGAGCGGAGGGGGGGCCCCCGCGGGCGAACACAGACAAGCTCTATAAAGAATACTGGATAAAGTTCACCAAGACTTAGTGTAGACATTGCACTGCAATAGCTTTATTATTAACAGTTTTCTATTGAAATATTTCCTGGATATTGGGCAGCCTGAACTTATATTAGGATACACATCTTTTCTAGTAACTGCAGGTCTCTTTGTTAGGTGCAAAACTCCACTTTAATTATCAGTATACATTACAGATAGGTGTTCATTTTAAATTTTGCCCATTCCAACTTTGTTGATATATCCACCTTACAGTTAAATTAGAATCCAGCAATTTTGTAGTCAGCACAGGTTGATAGGTGCCAAAAATACCTTGTATTATCCGAATAAATTTCAGATACGTGTTTTTTGACTTTGGCGCACTACAGCTTTGTTGATAGAGCCACCTTGCAGTTAAATTTGAATACAGCAATTGTGTAGTTACCACAGGTGAATTGATAGGTGCCAAAAAATACCTTTTATTATCCGAATACATTACAGATACGTGTTTTTTGACTTTGGCGCACTACAGCTTTGTTCATTGAGGCACCTTGCACTTAAATGTGAATACTGCAATTTTGTAGTCACCACAGGTGAATTGAAAGGTGCCAAAAATACCTTTTATTATCCGAATAAATTTCAGATACGTGTTTTTTGACTTTGGCGCACTACAGCTTTGTTCATTGAGGCACCTTGCACTTAAATGTGAATACTGCAATTTTGTAGTCACCACAGGTGAATTGATAGGTGCCAAAAAATACCTTTTATTATCCGAATACATTACAGATACGTGTTTTTTTTACTTTGGCGCACTACAGCTTTGTTCATTGAGGCACCTTGCACTTAAATGTGAATACTGCAATTTTGTAGTCACCACAGGTGAATTGAAAGGTGCCAAAAATACCTTGTATTATCCGAATAAATTTCAGATACGTGTTTTTTTTACTTTGGCGCACTACAGCTTTGTTCATTGAGGCACCTTGCACTTAAATGTGAATACTGCAATTTTGTAGTCACCACAGGTGAATTGATAGGTGCCCAAAAATACCTTTTATTATCGGAATATATTACAGATACCTTTTTTTTTACTTTGGCGCACTACAGCTTTGTTCATTGAGGCACCTTGCACTTAAATGTGAATACAGCAATTTTATAGTCACCACAGGTGAATTGAAAGGTGCCAAAAATACCTTGTATTATCCGAATACATTTCAGATACGTGTTTTTTCACTTTGGCGCAGGCCAGCTTTGTTGATAGATCTACTTTGCAGTTAAATTTGAATCCAGCAATTTTGTTTTGATTTGAGGGATTTGAGAATAGCTGTGATTTGCCGTCTTTTAATAAGAGACTTTCCAAAACTCTTCCATACCTTCTCAAATTTTTATATTTCTGAACATGGAGCGAAATTTAGGTGGTAAGCGAGCAAAGAGGGGGGTAGGACATGGAGGGAGAGGTACGAGAGAAGGTGCTCCTTCCAGTGCTGGCGACAACACGCATGCCAGCGGATCGTCAGTTGCAGGACCGTCAGGCCTGTCATCGCTGGGTCAGGGCCCTGTGAATCTCAGTAACGAACAGCGTCGCCAATCTGTCCTTCAGTAGTTAATGCAACCTGCATCCAGCAGTCTTACCTCCTCGTCCTCCCAGTCACGGCCACAAATATCGTCATCAGCATCACCAGCATCCGTCCAACATGAAGCAGCCCAAATGTAAAACTCGTGTACCCACCACTGTGGATAATCCATTTTCTGAAGACCTCTTTGAGGACAAAATTCGGTTGTGTCCAGAAGCATGTTAAAAAGATCAAGAGCCAAAGAGGATGATTTCCTGCTCTGACGCCCAGTTTGCTGATGCCATCAGAGGAAGAAAGTACCAGTCAATCGCAAAAATCCAGAGCGTTCAGCAACGCCTTGCAGTCCCTCTTGTCTTGTAGCCCCGCAGCACCTGGAAGCAGAATGTCAGGATGACGAAGTCACCTGTGTTGATGGATGAAGATACGACATTGCGGATCCAACTGGTCTTTTCAGCAGAATTGCTTGCGAGCGATTCATCACTGTGAGAGAGGAAGACATGGGGTAGTGGTCATACGGGTTTCCGCTCAAAAGGGAGAGGCGGTCGCAGGAAGTCCGCTGATATGATTCCGAAAGCCACGGTCACGCAAACCCCGCTCCTCGCTTATCGCCGTCAAAAGGTCCAGGACCTCCAACCTAGGGGCCTTCTTTGAGCAAGCCTCTGATTTACCCAGCGATGTCATAATGCCGCCTTTGCGTAACTATAATAGAGCAAGAACCTTAAGTGTTAACCACCACCAACATGTCTAGTCACATCAGCGTATGCAGAGTTTGAAATGGAGCAACACTTGGCCAAAAAAGGCAGACCGACGCCGGGCCTCCAACCACTGACACACCCTCTGTCTCTGCCTCCTCCTCCGCCACCAACCAAGCGTTCCTCAGTGCCCATGACCTCTCAGATCATGATCAGGGATCAGCCTCCGCTTCAGCCTCCAACCGCGCCCGAGTATCACCACACCACCAGAGACCCATCCTACCCCTCTCCTTCCGCAAGTTTTGATAGACCGCTTGCCAGTACAGCGCCAGTCTAGCAGCTAGCCTTCTGTCTTCCAGGTATTTGGGAGCAGAAGAAACCACTATAAATCCAAACCATCCCAAAGCCAAAAGCCTGAATGACGGCATGCCAGGCTTTTTTGGCCTTGGAAATGTTGCCTTTCCGTCTGTGGACACAGATGGGGTTTCCGCCACTCCATGGCCCTTGCCTGCCCCCAACCAGATGGGGGGCGGGCATTTCTTTCCAGAAAAGCCGTCCCTGCCCTGGCCAGCCCACGTGCAAAAAAAATTTTCAAGCGCGTTGTCTGAAATCTTTGGCCGGAAAAGCCCCATCTGACCACCGAACTTTGGACTAACAAGCAGGGCCCCAAGGCCGCTATATCTCTGTGCCAGCTCACGGGGTTAGTTTGGGGGGTTTGTCCTCGGGGGTAAACGGGCTCTCAGGCCGGGGAAACGCTCTTCAAAACCGCAGGGGATGGTGAAAAGGGTTTTTTTCCCCCAAGTCCTCTGGTGCATCACGTCCCCAAGAAACCGGGGCCGGTTTTAAAAATTTAAACCCTGTCTTGGAGACCACCACACACAGGCAGGGGGCTGGGGGAGGGCCCTCCGCAACGAACTGAGCGTGGGGGGTCCCAAAGGGAACCTTGGGGGCCCAGGAAAAGGGGGTGTGCGATAACGGGCGAAAATCCTCCCCTCCCCTTAAAAAAGTGGGCCCTGGAGCACACCCCCTTTTTTTTTTGCCGGGCCCAAAATTCATAAACCCAAAATTTTCGCCAAAAAAATTTTTCTAAAGACAAACCTGGGTCTGGGACTCCGGGTTTGGGGAAAAGGGCTCGAAGCCCTAAGTTCCCCCTTTCCGCCGTTCGACCCCTTTTTCCGTCCCGCCTGGCTCCTTTCCCGCATCAGCTCGGGCCTCCCCCCCCAACCGTCTCATTGTTGAGGGGGCAACACCCGGGGAATTCCACCCCCCCAACATGCTCCACGTTTGGGGCACAGGGGAAATCCCAATTACGAAATACAAAGGTAAACACAGACAAGAAACGGTGGGGGACCTCGGGGGGGTTGACCCACCGAAGTGGGGGGGCGGGTGAAAGAGCTTCGGCCCCATCCTTGCCCATTTTAAAGAAGCCACCAAAATGGTCAGTGCGGAAAATTTTCCCTTGTCAGCATGAGCATTGGGGTTGATTTTAAATTTTTCCCGGAACGATTTTTTTTGGCCACTTTGAAAAAACCCGGTCCCCCCCCAGCGACGGAGGGGAGACGGACCAAAATGCGGAAAACAGCCCTTCTCCCCGGGTAAAAAACCCCAAAAGGGCCCCCAACAGTTTCAAAATTTTCCCATCGGTCTTCATTGGGGCCAAGGGTTTGGGGGTCCAGATTAAGTGAAAAGGGGCCCCTCACTCTCGGGGGTTGCATCATCTAGGGCAAGTCCGGGCTGTTTTTGAAGCTGTGCCGGGGGAAAGAGGGGAGGAGGGGGAGGAGGAGGAGGGAGGAAATTTTCCCTAGAAAACCGACGTTACCGACAACCCCCCCTTTAAAAGAGGTTGGCGGGGGGAATTTGGGGGCAGGAAGGGGAAAAGTTGAGGAAGATCATTTTGCTAGTCCCCCCCGGGACCCAAGCCCTTGGGGAAATAAAGGGCCCCATCTCTCACTGAGTGCTTGATACCCCCATTTCCCCCCCCCAAAAAGATCCATCGCATTAACCATCAAAATGAACAAAAGTTACTGGGGGGGCCCCCCCCCTTTGATCCCGGTACAAAAAAATTTTCACACTTTCCTTCCACCCACCCAAATGAGAGTAAAATGCGGGAAAATTTGGGAGCCCCTTCTTGATTGATCAACGGGAAAAGAAAAATCTGTTGCGTCTGCTTAAAATTTTCCCCAAATTTCACGGTGGAACAACATAAATGAGGGAAAACAGCATAGATTTCCCAAGTACCAAGCGGCAGAAACAGCAGCGGCAAGGTGGCAAAAACCAAGGGGTAAACCTCGGGCAATCTTTTTTTTAACCACCTCACCAACGCATGCAATGCAGGGCACACACCCAACAACACAGAAAACCATTTTAAAATCATGGTGAAACCAACAAACGCGTCTAAACCCCCCAAAGTTTTTGTATTTTTGTTCCGGCCCCAAATAGATTCGGGGTACCAAAATGGCCAAAGACCCCGCCCCGCTAGCCACGCCAAAAGAGGTGTTTGTCCTCCCCCAAAACCAGCGTCATATCTGAGGGGGGGACCTTCAGCACAGTTTGGAGGATTTTTTAACAGACAAACGCTTTCCGGTTTTCCACAGATAATGGGATCTTTTGACTTTCACCCAACCCTGAATCAGGAAAGGTTTCTTTTGATGTGTTGGGGCCCCAATTGCCGAGGTCCCCGATTGTTGCCGGCCCAAATTTTCACATTCCTTCCAAACAGAAATGGCCCTTGAAAATTTTTTTTTAAAAAGATCATTTTTTTAACGCAATTTTTTTTTTCCCCTTTTTTCCCCCAACATTTTCTTTTTTTGGGGCTGGTTTTGCTGGGGAGGAGCCCTGTAAAAGAAAGAAAGGGGTTTCATGAAAAACACCGTTTTCCAAGTACTCATTTTAATTTTTTAGAAATTTCCGCATTGTAAAAGGTTTTGAGGCCATGTTGCTGTGAGATACAACTAAAAAAAAGGGGCCCTTGGGAAAAGAAATTTTGGGGTTTTTAAAATGGGATTTCTCCCTCACAATTTTTTTTTTGTGGCTGAGAATCAAAATTTATAAATTTTTTGGGGCCCCCTTTTCTGTTAAACAGCAATAATTCCCTGGGCCCCTTTTGGGAAAAGAAAATTTTGGGTTTTTTTAAGGGGGCCCTTTTTTCCCCCCTAAAAAATTTTTAATAGGTTGAGAAGTCCCTAAAAAATAAAATTTTTGGGGGGCATGTTGCGTGAAAATACAGCAATTATCAGGGGGCCCCTTTTGGGAAAAAAATTTCTCTCAAAAAGGGAATTTTTTATCCACACCCAAATTTTTTAAAAGTTGGGTGAAAGTTTATTTTTTTTAATTATTTTAAAGGGCAAAGCTGCTTTGAAATGCACAATACACAGGTCCCAATTTTAAAAAAAAATTGTTTCTAACAGACATTTGTTCTTCACAATTTTTCCAAAGTGGCCAAGGGGCATGCCTTTGAATTTTTGGGGGGGATTTTTCTGTGAAAAAGCAGCTATACTACAGGTCCTTTATAAAAAAAAATTTGTTTCTAACAGACAATTTTTTCTTCACAATTGTCCAAAAAAAGGTTGGGGTCAAGGGTAAAGGTGCTTTCAAAAAAGGAATAGGTTTGGAACTGTTAATGGACACATATTGCAAAAAAGCCCTTTTTTTGCAAGTCTTTAACATAGCACAATCCTGTATTTAGACCAAACCCCGTTAATACAATTAAAAAAGAGAACAAAGACATGGTTGGGATTCCATCCTATTTAAAAATGTTTTTTCTAGAATTAAAAATGCTAAAAAAAAATTTTCTTACAAAATAGCTGGTAAAAAAAAATTTCCCCTGAATTGTAAAAAGGGGGGGTACAGGAAAAAATTGACCCGAAAAGTAGGTTATTCGAGGACAATTGGGGATGGAGCACGGGACAGAGAAAAAAAGAAAAAACAATTTCCTCCAGCACGTTTAGGGAAAATGAAAAAAAATTTCCAAGAAAAAAAGGGGACCCCGGGGGGGAACAGGGGCGTTAACCAAACCCTTTTTCCAAAGGAAAACTCCCAAAGGCCGCCCCTCATACGGAGGGGGAAGCGCTACCCAGGGCAGGGACCCTATAAAATTTCCCGTGAAACTAAAAAGGTGGAAGAAAGGCTCCTTTTTGGGAAATTTTTTTAAACTGGGGGGCATGCAGGGTTTTTGGGGCCCCATGCGTGGCCCAGGACAAGGGATAGTTTCCAAAAAGTCCAGTTCAATTTAAAAAGGGCGTTGTAAAAACTCCTTTTTCCGGCACATTTTTTAAACGGGGGCCCTGCAGGTTTTTGGGGGCCATGCTGTGGCCCCGAACAGGTATAGTCAATGTCCATTAAACTAAAATGGGGTTAAAGAAATCCTTATTTTCCGGGGACTTTTTTAATCCCGGGGTCATGCAGGTTTTTGGGGCTCATGCTCTGGCCCAGGACAGGGATAGTCAAAGTACCAGTGAAACTAAAATGGTGGTTCAAAGACTCCTTTTTCCCGTCACTATTTTAAATCTGGGGGTCATGCTGGTTTGGGGCTCATGCAGCTTCCAGTAAAGGGATATTCAATGTCCAGTTTCACGTAATAATGATGGATCAAATCATACTGACCTTCTGGCACATTAAATATTGTGAGGTTCATGCAGGTTTAAGGCTCATGCTGTGTGGTTCAAGACAGGGTTAGTTTATGGTGTGTGATTTTTTTTCTGTGGGCTTTTATTACCTACAGTGTGTTGCCTAAGATGTAGCACGTCATCCATTTGGACTGTTGTGATGTTATTCCCACCTTCACCAGCCCTGTTTGGGTATAAGAAACTGAAATACTAAAAACGGGTGATACTTAGAATATGCTCTCCCATAGACTTTAATGGGTCATCGATCAAATCTACTATCGACTATTGAATAATCTTGTCGATGATGGTCGACTATCGACCATCGACCGATGTCGATGGCCAACGTAATCGCTCAACACTACTCACAAATGGAATTTCATTCTGAGGGCCCACTGGTGCAATTGATTCTGTGGCACACCATTGGAGCTGATTTTGGGGGTCCACTCTACAGTTTCTGTACATGGCTTTTATACTCTGACTTTTGTCTTTTGCCTCTTTCTCTCTGTCTTTCTGCTATTCTAAAGGATGTATATGCAGTTTAAAAGAAACTGCAGGTCTGCCATGCGAAGGGGCCCACTGGGGGTTTAATCTGTTTCTCTGTGGACCAGTCCAAGCCTACAGCGAACCCTTCCATAGAACTCTATTCACTATTGCAGTATTCTTTTTTATTGTTTTTTAAGGTAATCTACAGTAAGTCACTATTTGACTAGAGGCATCATAACAGTTGCTATAATGGCTACACACCCAAAAACAACAAGATCTCAAAATTAGTGAACGACACACAAGTTATTTACAAAGTATCTTGACTTTTTATGTTGAACTAAAGCAGTGTTTCACTAGGACATGCCTTGACTTTATTATGGGTTTAGCTATGAGAACATTTTGCCCACAGCTCTGCTTTATTAATTGACTGATGCTGTGCTACAGTGAAAATGCTTAAAGGTGTTTTCCAGGACTTACAAAAGCTCATTGGTCCAATGGGGTATGATTAGAAAAAGAAATAAAAGAAGTATACTCACCCCTGTGACGCTTCCATTTCGTCCTGGTGGCCATCCCGTAAATCCCAGCTTCACAGTGAACGTCCATCATTCACGTGCTATGTTCAGCCAATAACAGGCCAGAGCAGTCATGTGCACATGATGTTAGATGTTCACTGTGAAACCGGCATGTTTTCTTGGATAAATTACAGTTACAGTTACCTCATCTGAGTGAAGAGGAGAGAAAAATTTTGAATGTAGAAAAAAATGAGAAATTTTGGAGAAAATTTGGCAGGTTATATCCAAAAGACAGGCAAAGTTACGGGTCCTGGTGGCTTCTCAGGAGAATTTTATAGGCTTCTGAAAACAGAACTGACCTCTATATAGATAAAGCTGTTTAATACCATAATTCTGACAAATGCTATGCTATCCTTGGGCGAAACTGCTTATATAAGAGTATTACATAAACCCGGGAAGGACCCTAATGAGCCAGAATCCTATAGGCCCATGTAACTAATAAATCCGAATAACAAAATATTATCAAGGTGATGGCGACTCTCCTAAATTGATAGGTAGTCACCATATAGGTTTTGTGAAGGGTCGTTTGGCAGTCAAAAACACCAGGTTAGTACTTATTGTCCAAGACCCAATTGAGAGAAGAACACTGAATTCAACCATGCCAGCATTGTTAGCAATTGATGCTGAAAAAGTGTTCTACAATGTGAATTGGGAGTGGTTGAATGTAGTACTAGCCTGCATGGGCATCACTGGGGTGTTTAGAACTTTCCTATAAACACCCTCAAGCAAGAGTGAGCAATCCTGGATTCACCTCAGAACCAATTTTCTAACAAAGGTGCAAAAGATAGGGATTCCCTCTCTCGCTGTTACTATATAATATCAGCATCAGCATTGAGCCTCTGGCTCTATACCGAATGACTTCCAGACTTTGAGGGCATAGCAGTGGGGAAATCAGAAGTGAAGTCTAGTAATATTTTTGCAGGACAATATCTTTTGATTTCCTAGAAATAACCAAGGGTTAAGTAGAGTGGCACACCATACTGGAAATGTTTTGAAATTTTTCAGGCTATTTTGGAGAAATGACAGTTTCTAGAGAAGGCTAGATTTAGAAGTAGAAATAGTTCCTTCATGGATGACAAACTTGGGGAAAAAAGTGCAGAATGTCGCGTCCATGTATATTTTCCTTCTGCTATTATAACTGGAAAAAGTAAGTAAAATTGTGTGGAAACGATGGACAAAATGAGGAAGGTCAGTTGCTTTAACACAACACAGGTAGAATACAACTATTGAAAATGATGACCTTCGCAAGAAAGTTATTTCCTTTGCAGAAAATCATAGTTTTGGTGAGACATCATGTTGTTAAAATAATATGCCTACATCTGTGAGAGTATAAGATGTCGCTCGGATAAAGCCAATGAAAAATTGTCAGAATAAAAAAATGGGATGGAATGCCTAAATAGATTATACAACTTGGTGGCTTTCTGGAGACGTGTAAAAAGACTGTAATTGAATACAAGAGCTGATATTTCAATACATAATTAGAGAGCCCACATTAGCATTATGCCTGTGAAGCGCAAAGCTTTAATTCATACGACTTATAGCCAACTTCCCACAGAGGCTAAACAATGTGTCATATTGAGAGACACGTTAGCTACATGGAGAAATGTAAGAAAATTATATGACTAACCTATGTATTTATCACAGTATATGCCAATTTGGTCATTATCAGCATTTTCTCAGGGTAGAGAAAATAATTAATTTTATAGATGGAAGCAGAAAGGGATACAGTGTCTGGGTGTATTACATAGGGAAACTTAAAGAGGTCTAAAGTAATGATATTTTTTAAAGAAATTGAAGATAAGTATCATCTGGGTGCGCAACATTGCCTCCAGTACTTTCAGATACAGAATTTCTGTAAAACTAAAATTGCTATATTATCTAATATAATGGATTCTTGAGGGCGGATTTATGGAATTCTCATGGAAAGAGGGATTTCGATCGGCTGAATTGAGTCCAGGGTAATCGTCCACACCACAGACATCGTGAAAAACAATATCCACACTTTTTAGAAAGTGGGAGCTTTAAGATAATAAAATAATGAACAAAATTGTGAAGGCATTTATCAAGGTAAAATCAGCAATCGTAAATGAATAATGGAGGGAAATGTATCACTGATTAGCTCAAGGCAATTTAATGATTTTGTATCATCATACAAGAGAAAGCACAAGAGAAGTTTGGTGTGAATCTTGGCTAACCAAATGTCCTTTTATATAATGTTATGTAAATCTTCTGAGATTCAACTGTATATGTATAACTGTATGATGTGTGTAAAATATAGAAATATATACCCATCACACACACGACACACCACAACACACACACAAACCACTACACCCCACAACATATACCCCATACTTGATTGCCCACCCGTTATATACAAAATATCATATCATATCCTACATCCACAATAGAGCAGCATAAAAATTCCATATTTATGTATATAAAAAAAATCTCAAGACTATAACGAAAATAAAATAACTACCCCAAACAAAGGAAAAATCAGCACTCATTAAGAGAAGTAAAAGAAGAAAAAACAGCAAACGGGTGCCAACAAAAGAGTTGTGAACTACCTCAATATAAAAAAGCTGAAAAAATCATAATCACTAATATAATAAAAAAAATCATATACTGATATAAAAATATATGTATATAATATCTATATATAAATAATATAAAAATATATAAGAATAATATATACACATAAACACACATACAAATACTAAAAATTGCATACCAAAAAATAGTAATATCAACTGAAAAGATACTTGTATATATCAATAATTCAGAAGTGTGAAGTGATAACCATATAAAGAAGATCCTGGAAACCCTTTTTGACATTTCAAATATATCTAATTATTATGAGCTGCACTAGTACATAACTAAATGGGGTGTTCTTCCTAAGAAAGTCAAAAGTCCGTTGGCTGGACAGCTCAGCGTGCGAGCCGACCGTGCATGAGAACAAGGAGGGTGGCTGTACTCCCAAATATAGTGCACACACTCTGCTATATTCAGAATGCCCATAGAAGGGAATGAAGAGGACAGCCACAAGCGCCACCCTCCTTATTCTCAAGCTAGCTGAGAGCTGACTGTGGCACTGGACTTTGCTTTGTGGGTACACCCCTTTAATGAAAACTGTATACTCAAAATTAAAAAAGTTAGAGACAAAATAAAAAACCAACCCAAACTTTTAGCCTCACCTTCATCAATCCTAAAATTATATGTTGCCTACCACAATGTCTGTAACAGAAAAGTAACACAAAAAAATTTCACTAAACAAAAAAATCTAAAAATCATTTTTTACCGCTATCCCTGACATAAAATAAGACACCGTTGTTGATGAAAAGTAACGCCTCTTGTATCATGGAAAAGAGGTGAAAAAGTAAGTAGAATAGCCAAATGCTGGAGAGCCTTAGACACGTATTCAAAAATCCTGTAAATGTGCCTGGCAGGAATGGGGTTACCAGATCATCATCAATATTGTTGGTCTCTTTAATTAATTAATACACGTGGTATTAATCATGCAATTTTTTATCTTTCTTAACTATACAAGGTATTGTCACTTAATTAGTGTCAGTCACTTTCTTAATTTAATAATAGTTTTTTGGCTGGTGTAATTTTTTTCTTTAAACTGCCACAGCCATATTTTAGCTGAAAGTAAATAGGGAATTTTAAACACACTATAGACATTGCTTTTTTGCAATATGGGTAAGCTTCTTTGGTCAATTGTTGTTTTTTTCCAAACACTGGTGTAGGTATAGGATTAATGGCTGAATGGTTGTTGTTTTTTCTATGTTTAAGCCTACATCACTTTAAAGGTATATTCACATGATGGATTACAGGGAGAAATTCAGTGCATATTCAACGCTGGTTCCCTTAATAAAATTCTACTGTGATCTGATGGCTAGTTTGCCCTGTACTTAACAAAGCAAACTACAGCGCACATTTTTTCATGGACTTTAAATGCAGAAAAAAAGCTCCACTTCTGAAAAATGGGGTATTTGGACTCAGAGCCCAGAGCAACACCAACACTAAATACAGCACTGCCTTTATTATAGAAGCCTATAGACACAGGAAATTAAGACATTACTAGAACCTTTCAAAGACACCACATACTATTTAACTGAAAAGAGTAAAGTATCCTTAGGATAAAATTTTATGTTCGTGGGAGAGTAAAGGGAGGCAGCCAAATTCACTCACAGATGTTGTATTGTTATAAGGTTTGATTTATTGACTTTATTAAATGTTTGGACATAATAAGTAGTAACAAAATAACAGAAGAAATTTGTGAATAGTCATCATCTAGCCTGTGAGGATAGTTACAACATTTGGATGATATTAAAGCTAGAGGATTGGTTTGCCAGTCAGACCCCGTTATTACCAAAACAAAAGTTAATGATATGGTTTTGTTTGTGTATATAGCCTCTTATGTATATTTTCTCTAATATATTAAGAATTGAGACAAAATGTATTGCATTATGTATTGCATTGTACCATATTTCTCAAAATAAAACATTGTTAAAAAATGCACTATATATAAAAAGCATTTTGGTTTGTGTTTTATGCCATTATTCCCTCAAGTGTCTCTGTAGAACTTGAAAACACCACTGAAAACACTGTAAAATATGCATTACGTAAAAAAGGCAGCTTTTTTCTTCATGCTTGTTTAAACAGTAGATGATAGCAATGTGTGAAGGAACAAAACTTAAACTGACCTCTGTACTAAAACTTTTTACTGTATATACAAGTTCCTCTTAGTGCCTTTTCATAACTTTTACCTTTATGAAACTGAGCTGTACAAAAAACTATGTATACCTCAAAGTACTTCCTAAAAACCAGTGGAGAAGGATCTAGGGATAAGAAGAATCTAAATTAAAACACAAATATCAATGAGCTGCTTCTAAGGCTGGCCAGTTTGTCATGCATCAAGAGACATGAACTTATGAGATAGCTATATAATCTTGCTGCTAAATTTAAGACTTCAGCAACAGCAGAGTAAAAACATGAAGCTCCTATATAACACAAGCTTCCCAAGTCTCACACACAGGAGAAAGAAGGAACAAATGCTATATGGGGTCATTTACATGGCGTTATACCATGATAGATACCACAACAAAGCTGCAGCGAGCCCATAGAAATGAATAGAGCAAACAGTAGTAATTGAAATATGTTTGTTCCATTTGCTATATTTTCACAGAAATTTTCAATGTTATTCACAGATCACTCATAAACAATATATCACAGATTGAGGGTATACTAATCTTTTAATCCCAAATACAATTAAAAAATCAATCTATTTTTACACATAATTTAACAATCCCATCAGTGTGTCCAGGCTAGCTCGCCTTAGGACGGACTTTGCATCATCATTGACCATTAAGGGTCTTATGTGTAATTTTTTGTGCTGTTCCCAACCTGTTTTCTTGTTGACATGGACCACCCTTGTGACCTCCAGTCATAGGAGATGTAGGGGATAGTGGTGACAGAAGTTAAAATTCCATAGAATACTAGCTTTTTTTATAGTTGTAGAGTATGGCTTTCTTAGCCCAGCATCTCCTACAGTAAGAGAAAAAGAGAGGAGCACATACAGCTGCTGTATGCAAGTTACTATTAAAATCTACAAAAAATCTGAGTTCTTGTCCAGAATCTGTGCATGTCCTTTATCAGAAGATTGGCTAAACTGACATTTAAACCCTTTACAGTAACAGTGTCGTATTTGCAAAACTAGTTTATGGACCTTCTAGATGGTTGTTTTTTTTTAAACAATACAGCCACAAAAATAGAATGTATATTAATGGTAGATTTTAATGAAAAGCAACAAAAAGTAGTACACATTTGTAATTTGTAAAGAAAATGATACATGCGTTTCCAATTTTTGTATACAGTATAATTTATTCCTAGAATAACTACATTTGTTTTTTGAAGGCCTGAGATGATTGTTAAAGAACACTAGTGAACAAACAGCATCATAAAAATCAAGGAACACACCAGATAGCTCAGGGATAAAGTTGTGGCACAGTGTATTGCAGGGTTAGGTTTTAGCAAATAGCACAATATCTCATGGAGCACTGTTCAATCCATCATTCGTAAATGGAAGGAATATGGCACAACTGTTAACCTACCAAGACATGGCTGTCCATCTACATTGACAGCGCAGACAAGGAGAGCACTAATTAGAGAAGCAGTCAAGAGGCCCATGGTCACTCTGGAGGAGCTGCAGAGATCCACAGATCAGCTTGGAGAATCTGTCAATATCCGGACAATTGGTCTTTATGGAAGAGTGGCAAGTAGAAAGCCCTTTTTGAAAGCAAGTCATAAGAAGTCCCGTTAGTAGTTTGCAAAAGCTATGCAGGGGACATAGCAAGCATGTGGAGAAGTTTCCCTGGACAGATAAGACAAATATTGAAAATTTTGGCCTAAATTTCAAATACTACAGTACCTCACAAAAGTGATTACATCCCTAACATTTTTGTAAATATCGTATTATATCTTTTCATTGGACAACACTGAAGATATGACATTTTGATACAATGTAAAGTAGTCAGTGTACAGCTTTTATAACAACATAAATTTGTGTGCCCTCAAAATATTTCCACACACATCCATCAATGTCTAAACACGTGCAACAAAAGGGAGTAACACCCCCAGTGAAAAAAAAGTACACAATTGTGCCTATTTGCCCATTTTCTCTCCACAATGTCATGTGCCTCATTGGTGTTACATGGTCTTAGGTGTGAATGTGGAGCAGGTGTGTTAAATTTGGTGTTATCTCTCTCACACTCATACAGGTTACTGAAAGTTCAAAATTGACAGCTCAATGACAAAAGAACTGTCAGGAGGAACTGATAAATATTTGTTGTTCTACGATAAAGACAGGCCTAGGATATAAGAAATTTTGCCAAAACACTTAAACTGCGCCGCAGAGACAGTGGGAACAAGACTATACAACGTTTATCAATACAGGTTCCATCTCAACAGGCCTCTCACCATGTCAAATTAAGGTAAAAGAGGGTAAGAAGTTGAGTGACACAAGCTCCAGCATCATATCAAGAGATTGTCTTATCTCAAAAAATGACAAATGAGTGCTACAGCATTGCGCTCATATTAGTTAAATGATTGGGGCGGGGTGGGGGGTTCAGCCTGTCAGTGCGCAGACTACTGTATACTCCACATACTGCATCAAATTGATATGCATTGCTGTCGTCCCATAAGGAAACGTATTCTTAAGATGATGCACAAGAAAGTCTGCAAAGAGTTTTCAGACTAAGAAAATGGATTCCTGGAACCATGTCCTGTGGTCTGATAAGACCAAGATAATCGTACTTGGTTCAGATGTTGACAAGTGGAGTTAGGAGTGCAACTAGACAGGAGTACAAAGACAAGTGTGTCTTGCCTACAATCAAGCATGGTGGTATACGTGTCATAGTTTGGGGCTACATAAGTGCTGCCAGCTATGGGAAGCTAAAATTCATGTAGGGAACCATGAATGCTAACACAATATGTGAAATAATGAAGCGAGCATGATTCCCTCCTACAGTATTCCAACATGATAACCACAAACACATCTCCAAGACAACCACTGCATTGCTAAGGAAAATGAAGGTAAAGGTGCTGGAACTATGACAAATCATAGCCTCCCAGACCTTAACTCTCTATTCGAGCATTTGTGTTCAATCCGCAAATGCAGTGGGAGGCGCATCAAGTCACCACCACTTACCATTCCTCACTTGAGAACTGTAAATCAGTGAGATAGCCTGTACTGAGGTAGCTTGTCACAGCAAGAACAGTTTGCGAATTTCAATAAAGCTAAGATAACTACCTAGAAACTAAAGAAATATTAGTAGCCCGGGGGGGGGGGGGGGGGGGGGGCCTACATGTATGTAGCGATTTAAAATTCTAGATCCAGTCTGATGCAACTTCAGGGATCAGAAATGAAATCTTCCTTAGAGCAGATTGGTTCTTTCCATATGGGATTCAAACGCCATTCATCAGTAGAGGGAAACTAGGCTTAAAGTCCTTAACTCCCTCCCTTCACCCACATTTTCTCCACCCGTGGTTAAACTTGATGGACGTATGTCTTTTTTCAACCGTACTAACTATGTAACTATGCCGTCATGGAGGAGTGGAAGAAGATTCCAGTGGAAACCTGTGAAGCTCTAGGGAACGCCATGGCCAAGAAAGTTAAAGTAGTTATGGAAAATAATGGTGGCCACACAAAATAATGACACTACATCTCCTAAAACACCATCACTGGTAAACCAAAATCACTATCATTCTGCACACCTGCATTTCTGGTACCCCTCCCCTCGGCTGCTCTAATAAATAAAAATAAATATATGATCATCTCTCCACTCACCACCATATTGTCGCTGACACTGCTGGGGGTGTCTCTCTGGTCTTCTGTTCTCTAGTAGCAGCTGGCTTGTAAGCACTGCAGTCACTGATTGGCTGCAGCAGTCACGTATCATTGCCTGATGCCCAGGTAGTAATGTCAGGAAAAAGGCACATGACTAGTGTTGATCGAACCGTTCTAGAAAAGTTAAGTTCGTGTAGAACATCTCGATTTTTTAGAACTCGAACCGAGCAAAACATTTTACTGTTTGTTCGAGTAGAGTTCTAGTTCTAGTTCGACACTCCATTTTCAGTTTCATTTTCAGCGGCTTTCTGCACTTTTGGTGGCCATCCAATCACTTTTTTGCACTTTTGGTGGCCATCCAATAAGTGCAGACCACAGAGCAGTGTACAAAATGTCATCGCTGAGCTGGAGGGCTCTGCTAAAATCACCTGACCATGTTATAGACTGTATATTTCACGGTATTGTGTTCTGAATGCCATTTTCAGCTCATTCTCTGTACTGTACAAACTGCTCTCTGCTTGCTTACATGCAGGCACAAGATTTGTTTATTAGCAATTTTAGACAGGAAAAGCTGATATTAAAATTAGTTAGTTAGGGGTGTGCAACAAGCTTAGGGAATCAAGACTTAGTTAGATAGCATTTTCCTCTCCATAGACAGCAATAGTTAAGAAGTTTGGTATTGCTGGCTGCATCTTTCCCACACCCAGAAGCTGTTATTTGACGACATTTGCAGGCTAACTCTCATATACATAGATATATATTATACAGAGTGTTTGGATTTGCTAAATCATACTCAGTGCCCAAAAGTTCAATTTTTGCAGTATTTGGGGTGAAATAATTTTATAACACACTGTCTCTAATTCTCCTATACAAAGAAATATATTCTAAATAGTGGTTGGTTGGTAGTGTTGAGCGATTACTTTGACTATCGCCATCGGTCGATGGTCGATAGTCGGCCATCATCGACAAGATATTCGATGATCGATGATAGATTATCACCGATGACCATTAAAGTCTATGGGAGAGCAACAACACCTTCATTCTTACACCCAAACAGGATTGGAGAAGCTGGAATAAACATCCACAACAGTCAAATGGATACGTGCTACATCTTAGGCATCATACTTAGTTTTAAAAGCCACAGAAAAAAACTCACAGACCATTCACTATCCCTGTCTTGCACCACAGCATGACCCTTAAACCTGCATGACCCACAAACTAAAAGTGCCAGAAGGCAGTATGATTTGAACCATCATTTTACTTGAACTGGACATTGAATATCCCTTTCCTGGAACGCAGCATGAGCCCCAAACCTGCATGCCCCCCAGATTTAAAAAGTGCCGGAAAAAGGAGTCTTTGAACCACCATTTTAGTTGAACTGGACATTGACTATACCTGTCCTGTACCGCAGAATAACCATTAAACCTGTCTGACCCACAGATTCAATAGTGCCGTGAAAATGAGTCTTTCAACCACCATTTTAGTTTCACTGGACATATACTGTTCCTGTACTTGGTAGCGCTTGCCCCTCCGTATGAGTGCGGACCAATTGAGCTTCACTTGGAAATACTGGTGGTTAACGCTCCTGTTCCACCCAGGTGCCTTTTTCTTGGCATTTTTTTTCTCATTTTACTCAAGGTGCTGGAGGAAATTGTTTCTGTTCTTTGTTCTCTGTCCGTGCTCCATACTCCTTGCCCTCTGAAAAACCTACTTTTGGTCAAGTTTTCCCTGACCTCCCTTTTTAAAATTTCAGGGGAATTTTTGGGGGGAAATTGCTATTTTTAGTTAAAGTTCTTGCAAAAAACAAGCCCTTTTTGCAATTATGTGTCCCTTTAAACCCAGTGCCCCCTTTCCTTTTTCCCGGTTTCTGAAAAGCCCCCCTTCCACCCTTGGGGCCCTCTTGACAATTGTAAAGAAAAAAAAATGTCTGTTAAAAACCCACATTTTTTTACAATGGGAAACCTGTATTTCTACCCTGAATTTCACGGGAAAAATGCCCCCAAAAATTTAAAAAACAGGCCCCTGACCCACTTTTGATAATTGTAAAGGAAAATTTTGGTTAGAAAAAAAAATTTTTTTTAATGGGAAACCTGTAGTATAGCTGCATGTCACAGCAAAATCCCCCCAAAAATTCAAAGCATGCCCCTTGACCCATTTTTGGACAATTGGGCAAAAAACAAATTTTGGTTAGAAACAACTTTTTTTTTTTAATGGGGGCCCCCGGTAGTATAGCTGCATTTAAAAACCCGCTGCCCCAAAAAAATTTAAAAAAAATAAACTTCTAAACCCATTTTAAAAAAATTGTGAGGGAGAAATGCCATTTGAAGCCACATTTTTTTTCCCAAAAAGGACCAGGGATTATAGCTTTATCTCAAGCAACATCCCCCCAAAAAAAATTATAAAAATAAATTCTCAGCCTTGTTAAAATTGTAGGAGAAATTTCCACTTAAAAGCCACTTTTTCTTTTCCAAAAGGCCTTTGTTTTATTGTTTGTATTTCACAGCAACTTAAACCCCAAAAAAATTTTTAAATATGATTCTCAGCCACTTTTTAAAAAAATTGTGTTGGGGGAGAAAATGCCATTTAAAAGCCACTTTTGTTCCAAAGGACCTTGGTTTTTGCTGTACCCTCACAGCCAACATGACCCCAAAAAATCTATAAATATGAATTTCCACCCAAATTTTAAAAATTGTGAGGGAAAAAAATCCCACTTAGAAGCCAATTTCTTTTCCCAAAAGGACCATAATTATAGTTTGAAATCTCACGCAACATGACCTCAAAAAAAATGCCCAATGCGAAAACTTTTAAAGTTAAAAGTGAAGAAAATTGGAATAGGTTTGTTGTCATAAAAACCTTGCTGTCTTTTACGTCTCCTCACAGAAAAACCCAGAAAAATTGAACTTTTGGGGAAAAAGAGAATAAAAAATTCCCAGTAAAAATGATCATTTTAAAAAAAATTTTTTTCAAGGGGGCCATTTCTTTTTTGGAAGTGGAAAGGGGGAAAGTGGGACCGGAAAATAACCCCGGTGCCCTCGGCTTTTTGGGGGCCCAACAACATCATCAGGATTCCTTCCCCTTGATTCATCTTGATGAAAGTAAAAAAGTTCCACTTTATCTGGGGGAAGGGGCGGATGCGTTTTTTCTGTAAATGATCCCCCAAGCTGTGCTAAAAGGTCCGCTCAGATTTAAAGCTGGCTGCGGGGGCCAGGAAAAAAAAAACCTCTATGGGTGGCGAGTGAGCTCGGGCCTTTCCCGCCCATTTTGGATCCCCCAAAAAGTTTATTGGGTCCGGGAAACATTACAAAAAACTTCGGGGTTGAGACCGAAAGATAAAACGTGCACCAATGATCTTGGGTGGTCTCATGTTTTGTTTGGATGTGTCCCCTGCATCGTTGGTGAGGTGGTAAAATAAAAGTTGGGCCAGGGTCCCCCCATTAGGTTCTGCCACCTTGCCTGCTGCTGCTGTGCTGCCGCTCCCGGTACTTGGCTTTTAAACTGCTGTAAAGTGGGTTTGATGTTGTTCCCAACCGTGTTTTTTAAAAGAACTTTGAATCGACGCAACGTTTATCTCCAGTTAAATCAATCGAAAAGGTCTCCTTTTCCCCTGCTTTTTACTTTTTATTTGGGGGGGGGGAAGGAAAGTGTGAGTTTTGTTTTGTACCGGGATTCCAGGGGGTGGCCACCAGAAAATGTTTTTTCCCATTTTGAGGGCCCTTTAAATTTGCGGGTTTATGTTGGGGGAAATGGAGCATCCAAGCACTCATGTGAGGAGGGAACCCTTGATTTCCCAAAAGGCCTCTGGGTCGAGGGGCACTAGCAAATGATTTTCCCTCATCTTCCCTTTCCCCCCCAAAATTTTGGGCCCCAACCTTTTTCCAAAGGCCCGGGACGCCCGGGTTTAAAAGGGTCGGTTCTTGGAAATACCCCTCCCCCTCTTTCCCCCTGTTTCCCTCGGCACAGTTAAACACGCCCTGACTTGCTGAGATGATGAAACCCCTGAGGCTGATGCGTTGCTTTGACTACCCGGGGGACCCCAAAATTTTTGGGCCAAAATTTAAAGCCCGAAAAAAATTGAAAAAAATTTTGGGCCCTTGTGGATTCGCCCGGGGGAGAAAAGCCCCCATGCCCGAATCTGTGTCCTTTCCCCTTTCCCCCGCCCCTGGCGGGGCCTTTTTGTTTCAGGGGTGTCCAACGATCTTTTCCAAAACTAAGATCCCAAAATTGTCATGCTGACAAGGGCATTGCCGCACTGACCTTTTGGGGGGCTTCTTAAAAAACTGGAAAGGTTTTGGTGCAGAGCTATATCCCTGCCCCCAACTCTCGGTGGCTCAACACCCCAAAGGTCCGCACCGCTGCTTGTCAGGCCATGTGTCATTTTCCTACTGCGAAAGGGCTTGCGCTGCCCCCACAATCGCTGGAGATGGGGGAGGGGGGAAATTTAAAGCGTGTTCCCAACCGTAAAAATTGGGGAAGGTTTGGGACGGTGGGGCCCAAACGAAGCAGGGGTGCGAAGGGCCCGGAAAAGTGCAAATCAGCCTCGAGCCTTCCTCGCAGGCGTCCAGACCCGGGTAGCTCTTTGGGGGTTTTTTTTCGGGGGGGACACAAGGTTCATGACAGTCCCAAGGAAGGGTTTGTGCTCCAGCCTCCCGATTTTAAAGGCGGCAGCGATTTCGCCCGTTATCGACACCACCTTCCCGGGGACAAGGTTTTGTCCCCCAAGGGCCAAAACCCCGTTGGGGTTTTTCATTGGGGAAACCCGTCAACAGCTCCTGCCCCCGGTGTTGGGGCGGTCCCCAAGTCAGATTAATTTAAACCCGGGCCGGGTTTTCCCTTTTGGGCCGTGTTTGCCACCAGAGGCCCTTGGGGTTTGGAAAGAGCCTGCCATTTTTCCTTTGGGGCTTTGAAGGCGGGGCCCCGGGAGCCTGGGGGGAAACCGTCCCCCCCCAGGGACTTTCCACCCAGCTCACCCAGGAGCTGCACAGGATATAGGGGCCCTTTGGCCCCGTGCTTATGGGTCCAGACAACGCGTTAAATTTTTAAAGATGACACGTGGTTGGCCCAAAAGGGCAGGGGACGGCTTTTCGGGGAAAAGAAATGCCTGCTGGAAATTGTATTGGGGGCAGTAAAAGGGCCATGATGTGGCGGAACCCATGTGTGTCCACCAGACAAAAAGGAACTTTTCCCGGGGGCCCAAAACCCTGGAAAATCCCGACATTCGGGGGTTTTGGCTTTGGGATGGTTTGGGTTAAAGTGTTTCTTTTTCTCCCCAAACCGGGAAAACGGGAAGGCTGGCTGTTTAGACGGGCCCGGGTTTGTACGGCGTGAGGTCGTCAAACGGGGTGGAAGGAAAAAGGAGTAGGATGGGTTTTGGGGTGGTGTGGTTTGGTACTGGGAGCGAGGGGTTGGGGGGCCCTAAAGGGCGGGGGCTGTCCTGATAAATAAATCTGGAAAAAATGGGCAGTGGGGGAACGCTTGGTTTTGGCGGAGGAGGAGGAGGCAGAGACAGAGGGTCGGGAAAAGTGGTTGGGGGCCCCGGGGCGTCGGTTGGCCTTTTTTGGGCCCAAAGTGTTGCCCCCAATTTCAATCATGCATTGTGCATGTGATGGGAATGTTGGTGGGGGGGTTAAACCCACCAAAGGGTTTCTTGCCTCTACTTATGCGTTTACGGCAAAGGGGGCTTATAAACATCGCTGGGGAATCAGAGGCTTGCTCAAAGAAGGCCCAGGTTTTGAGAGGTCCGGGAAACCTTTTTGAGGCGAAAAGCGAAGGGGGGGGGTTTCCGTGACCGGGCTGGGGGAATTTCATTTCAGCGGATTCTGCGCCCGCCCTCTCCCTTTTTGAGGGGGCCCCGGTATAACACTACCCATCGTTTTTCCCTCGTCCAGGGGAAAAAGCGTCCCCCAAAGCAAATTCTGCTAAAAAGGAACACTTTGGGAAATCCGCAATGTCGTCATCATCATATCAAAAAAGGGGGACTTTGTGCCCTTTGACATTCTGCCCCAGGAGCTGGGGGTTTTCAAGCAAGAGGGGACGAAGGCTTTTGCCGAACCCGGGATTTTTGCCAAATTAAACCGGTTTCCCCTTCTCCTCCTCTGATCGGCATCAGAAACTGGGCGTCAGAGCAAGAAAAAAATAACCCTTTTTGGGCCCTCTTGATTTTTAAACATCCCTTCTGACCCCCAAACCGCATTTTGTCATCAAAGAGGTCTTCAGAAAATGGATTATCCACAGTGGTGGGTACACGAGTTGACATTCGGGCTGCTTCATGTTGGACGGATGATGATGATGATGCTGATGACGATATTTGTGGCCGTGACTGGGAGGACGAGGCGGTAAGACTGCTGGATGCAGGTTGCATTAACCACTGAAGAACAGATTGGCGACGCTGTTCGTTACTGAGATTCACAGGGCCCTGACCCAGCGATGACAGGCCTAACGGTCCTGCAACTGACGATCCGCTGGTAGAGATGGGCGAATTTCTCAAAAATTCGATTCGGTCACTTCGCCGTATTTTCTGACAAAATTCGTTTTGTTCCAAATTACTTCGGCACGAATCGCGTTAAAAAACAGCTATTTCCAGGCTGCCCAGAGCCTGCAGGATGCTGTAGAAAGTTGTGCCATGCTTAAATATGCAGAGGGGCTTGGTTTGGTCTTATACAATGTTGTGTTTTAGTTGACACGCACATGACTGCCGCCGCTCTTAGAATCGCTTCACTATAAAATTCCCTGGGCACTTAAGAGGGCAAAACTGACCAAAAAACTCAAGCGGGAATGTAGCCTGATAAAGTCATGCTAGCGAAAGCTGGAAAAAAAACAAGCTGAGAGCTCAGGTGGCAACATTAGTGACAGAGTGTGGAGGTGACGGCGGCAGCCCAGCGCATGAGGTCAGCAGTGGCACAATGACATTTGGAGGTGGCAAAAGTATTAGGCCCAGGGGGCACAATGTCTGAGAGCGAGGTCACGGCGGCAGCAGCATGGGTAGGCAGTGGCAAAATGCATTTGGGGGGGCAAAACAGTTTAGGCCACGAGTGGCACAATCACACATGTGGAGGTCACGACGGCAGCAGTTGAGGTAGGAGTGGCACAATGACATTTGGAGGCGGAAAACATATTAGGCCACAGGGGCAAAATCACACAGTGTGGAGGTCACGGCGGCAGAGATGGGAGGCGTCCCAAAATGCACGTGTGGAGGACATGGCAGCACCCACAGCGCAGATGAGTTAGACAGTGGCACAATGCAAATTTGGAGGGGGGAAAAAAGGAGTAGGCCACGGTGGCCAATGACAGAGTTCGAGGTGACGGCGGCAGGAGCTAGCATGGGGTTTGAGAGTGGAAAATGCACAGTGTGGATGTACGGAAACAGCAGCACGCTGAGGTATAGAGTGGCACAATGACGGTGTTGAGGTGGGTGGCAATACCGTCCCTGGAAAAGAGGGTGGTGGGAGATGGGAAAGGGCAGGATGTGTGGCATGGCGGGTGGCGGCATAAAAATAGTGGCTGAGGAGGTAGTTTGAACCCCGACTGACGCTAAGGCATTGGTGTGTGGAAAAACCTGGGCCCTCCCCCGCCTGATTCATCTTAAAAAAGGTCAGTCTTCCATTTCCCCTGGCAAGCGGGTTCTCTTGGGGTAACGATGGCCCCCCCCGCAGAACACCCGCTCTAATGCCACATACTGGGGGGCAGGCGCTTCTCCCCTTTCAAACTCGGCCCAAATTTCGGGGCCCCACACCCGTTTGGGGGGCCCAGTAGTCCGCGGTTTTTCTAAATGAAGTGGCGAGTGCTTTTCCAAGTAGGGCCCCAACCTGTTGGTTTTTTGGGGGGCCCCGGGCCTGTGTGCTGCCTGGCGATGCCCCCCTCATAGGCGGGGGAAGGAAGCTGTAAACAGTGACTCCGCTTAGGTTATACTGATGGAAAAAAGGGACTGCTCCTATCCCCCCCACCTTCCCCCCGCAGCCCCGGCAGTAGTAGTGAGCGTGGGAACCCCCCCCGGGCAGAACCCGTCAGAGGGGGGACGATGCCCCAAAATAGGCAGCGGCCCAAAGGAAATTTCGGGGGATTTCCCTATAGATTTGAGTTTGTTTCCCCCTCATTTGGGGAAAAAAGGGGGGGGGTCCCCATTTTTTTGGGGCCGGGGAGCGAGAAGGGCCAAATTTTGGGTTGGGGGAGTCAGAAAAGTAAACCCCCTGCCCGGGTGCCGACTATTTGGCTGTCACTAGCCAGGGAGGAAAAAGAAAGCTTTCGGGCCATCTGCACAAGTGACTCCCAGGGGCTCCCGCCTCCCTTTCCCCTTTATACTGCCATGGTGCTTGGGGGTTTTCTGCCCCCGTCTTTTTCATCTCCCCTCCAAACCCCCTTCCCGTGCTCCTGCTCCTCCTCTTTGCACCTGGGTAGAAAAACCCCTTTATTTCCCAGACAAAGCTTTTTCTCCAAAAGTTTTTTCCCCCCCCCTTTTTCCCCCCTTTTTTTCCCCCTTTCCCTTTTTTTTTTCCCTTTCAGTCCCCAATGGAAATCTTTGGCCCGGGGGATTTCAGTCGCCCCCGTCTCCAAAGTTCCCCCGCACAGACAGATTTTTTTAGCATCTGTTCCAAGGGTACATGCAAAGGCAGTATGTGAATGACGTTATTCATCAATTGAGTCCCCCCTTCCCCTTCGCTCCCCCTCCCCCCTCGCCCCACCCATCTCTCCCCCCCCCACACCCCCCCCCCCGCCCCCCCCCCTCCAGCCCCCCACCCCTCCTCCTCGCGCCCCCTCCCCCCCCCCCCCCGCGCCCGCGCCCGGGTCCGCGCCCCAACTCCGGTAAGATCCCCCCGCTCGCGCGCCATTATGGCCCACCCGTAGGTCAGGGGGCGCGCGCAGTTCCCCGCCCTCCGCCGCTCCCATTCCTCGCTCACTCGCGCTCTTTCCCCCCTGTATACGATTAGCACCACCCCTCCCACCTCCCCCCCGCCCCCCTCCCCCCTCTCCTCCCGCGCGCGCGCGACGCGCGGCCCGCGTCTGCTGCTGCCCCCCCGCGCGCGCGCTCGCGGCCCCCCCGCGCTCGCTCGCCCACCCCTCTCCCGCGCGCGCCGCCCGCCCCTCTCTCCTTTCCCCCCGCCGCCCCCCCGCCCCCCGCCCCCCCCCCCCCCCCCCCCCGCGCGCCCCCCCCCCCCCCCCCCCCCGCCCCCCCTTCTCCCCCTCCCACCCCCCCCCCCCGCCCCCCCCTCCGCGGCGCGCGCCTCCCCCCCTCCGCCGCCCCCTCCCCCCCCTCCCCCACCCCCCCCCCCGCTCCCCTCCCCCCCCTCCCCCCCCCCCCTCCCCCTTTCCCCCCCCCCCACCTCCCGCCCCCCCCCCCCACCCACCCCCCCCCTTGGCGACTGACAAATAACGTCGCCTCCTCGAATGGCATAACACAACGGCAGGTGTCAGTGAGCCTGATCCAATGGGCTGACTTCAAAAAGTAACAGGGAGTTCTTCTGTCAGCCTGGGATCATCAAAAAAATCGTTAATGGCCCTTTCTCTGTTCTACAGACGGTCCAACATGATGCAGGCTGAATTCCAGCGGGTGGAATACATGCATATCAGAGTGTGTTGGGGGAGGCTGTTCTGCGCTGCAACTCGAGGAGGGGTGTTTCCTGGCTTTGTACGAATGGATAAAGTGCATGTGCCACAGTTTCCTGGCCATTTTGTCAGAATGTTCTGAAGTTAGGTGGGACAGGACTTCAGGAAACCTTTTGACAACCGTTGAATCTCTGTGCGCCATTGCAGGGCGCATGGACCATCCTCCTTGAGTTGCAGCGCGGACACCATGTTCCTCCCATTGTCAAGTCACCCATGGTTCCTATTTGCAGTTGGCGCCAGAGAAAAGCCACACATCGATTTCTTGCTGCAGACGGGAGAGTTACTCCCCTGTGTGACTTCGTTCGCCGAGGCAAACCAGGTGGTAGAACTGCGTGACCACCGCTGTGCCCTAACATGTGGTATGATGGAGCATACTTGAGGAGGCTGAGATGGGTGGTGATGGTTGAGGAGGAGGTGGCGGACTTTGGCGCAGGGGCAGCAGTTTGACAACGTGAGGAGAAGTCGGCGGTTCTCCTGTCCTCAAGTTGTTGGTGTGCCTGGCAAGGAAGCCATTCACCCAGTGTCCGTAAAGGACATGTATGGCCACTTACCGTAGTTACAGCTCCAGACGTCCGCGCTGCCGTGCACCTTGGAAAAAACCGATAAGCTCAAGGACTGACCCACTTCTGTTTACATATTTAGAGTGCTGGTACTTGACTTTTGGGAAAGAAATTACGGGCTTGGGAACTCTCCATCTCGGCTCGGCACAAAGCCATTAGTTTCTTGAACGGTGCAGAGTCCACGTTTGGAAGGGAGGGACTGGCAATACCAAAACTGGGACAGGAGCACGGTCAAGCTGCTGCACTTAGATGGTTGGACGCATAATGTGTCTCTTTGGCAATTCGCCTCGCTGAACGTGCGAGGAGCAGGAGCATCTGGACAGGGAGAGGGATGATGTCAGAAAGAGAAACAGCTCCTTCTGCAGTGGTGGTGGAGCCTTGACTGGGCTGCAATGGCATGCTGTGCCACTGGGCGCTGCTGCTGCGGCTTGATGTTTCTGCGGCGGCAGGATGGATCCACCACATCTGGAGCCCCGTTCTCCCAGGCCACGGATGGTGGACGCTGCATGTGTTGACGCAGGCTGTGTTGCCAACGTAGCTACCTGGCCACCGCTTCACTTTCTGTCACCAAAGTTTCTACATATACCCATATTCGGCTCCTCCGGTGTCTTAGCAAAGAACTGCCACACCGCCGAGTATCGGATTTTACCGCCAAACGCTCAGCACTGAGGTGGACTACTGCCGCCGCTGCCTCGCTGAGCCCCTGTGCCGCTACTTTATTGGACCTGCGAAGCGGCGTTTTTTACCCGTGGCCGATTTGGCTCCGACCTCCACTGCTGCTATCGCTGGATCACGGCTCACGACCCACTTGCTGGCGGCGCTGCTGCTGACGCGCAAGCTGACGGCCACACAACCCACCCTCTTCTCATGACGATGATGAAGCCCTTGCCTCAGCTCCCGGCTCCTAAGTGCGTGGTTTCTACATCATCAGAGTAGAGGTGTGTGTGTTTTGTCATGTCACTTGCTGTCATCATTCACCGGTGCTTTGGTTTGATGTTTAACGAGGCTGACCGTCTCGACAATACATGACCTCCCATGCACTCTCCACATCTATACTTTGCCGCCTTCTGTGCCCCATTTCTTCGCTGCCAAAGTCACGATGCTGACTGCCTTTCAAATTGTTCATCCCGCTTTATAGGGCGCTGAGCCCAGACCAACAGAGTAGATCGCTCTGGATGAGGGATACCCGGGATGAGGACAGAGGCGGGCTGAGGACAGGTGAAGGCCGCTGACCCGCTCCCGGGCCATGCAACTAAGGGTTGTGTATGTACGTTCACACCGATCTTGGCTGGGGTTGTTAGCAGATGATATCTGGGAGGAAGAGGATGACCTAGTCACACATCAAGAACCCTTGGGATAGCTGAAACAAAAACACGGCTGCTTAGTTTGACAGCGGGGCAGTTCTGGCCTCAATGAAGTTGACCCTACTGAGGACTTCCCCTTGCTGTGCTGCGACCTGGGTCGTGTTCCAGGAATATTTTGTGCCACTGCCACTGCAGGTGCAGAGCCTGCTCCATCTCTCTGTTGACCATACGTTTTGTTGTTAAAATGTACAGACACTGTTTGATGATGATATCGTGTATATGATAAATATACACCCTGTTTTTGACTCCCAATGAACCCGTAAACATGCTTGGGTAACCCTTGGATATAAATTGCCTCACAAATGGCCTGGAAAATTTACTTGTATGTGTCGTTTTTAAGATAGCACATTTGTGTTTACTAAAATGTAAGATAATCATCAAACAGGGATGGCTATATCAACGGGTCTGCGGACATGAATTAGTACTACAGGAAAGAAAATGTATATATTTTGGCGTTAAGAAAAAGGACGGTTTATTTTTGTGCAGCACCACAAGCAAAACAACGCTTAATTTAAACCCCTGGATGGAAATAGCGCCAAAGAATTTCGAGACCGCAGAACTTAGTTATTAAGATTTGTGGCGTATTACAATTGGGGTTTTGTCTAGCGCCTACACAACAGAGAGAGACAGTTGTAATTAACCTTTGCTTATGAATTAGGATACAGGAAAATGTGTATATTTTTGGCGTGGAAATAAGACGGTTTATTTTTGTCAGCACGACCAGCAAGTATACAACGTTAATTAACCACTGGATGTAAATTGCGCCAAAGAATTGAACCGCCCAAGTCTGTAGACGCGCTTTGTGGCGTATTTACAATTGTGTGTTTTTATACGCCACACAACAAGAGAGAGACGGTGTTGTAATTAACTTTGCTTAATGAATTGGAGGATACAGGAATAATGTGTATATTTTTGGTCGTGGGAAAAGTAGAGGTTTATTTTGTCAGCACACAAGCAAAAAAACGCTCAACGCGCTTAATTGTAACGCAGCTGGATGTTAGAGAAATGCGCATGAAAATTGAGCCGCACGCGAGAAACTAGTAGCTTTGTGGGTATACAAGTTTGTCGTGTTTTCTACGCCACAGCTCATACAAGGAGCACAGTTGTAGAATTTAACGCCTTTAGCTTTATGCTTAGGGATTACAGGAAAATGTGTATATTTTGGCGTTGAAAAGACGGTTTATTTTTGTCAGCACACCAGCAGAAAAACACATCGCTTTAATTAAAAGTGGATGTAATTGCGGCAAAAGAATTGAGCACAGCACGCAAGAGATAGTGAGCTTTGTGGCGTATGTTCAATTGCGGTGTTTTCTAGCCACACAAAGCAAGAGAGACAGTTGTAAGTTTTTAACTTTGCGAATGAGATTAGGATACCGGGGGAAAATGTGTATATTTTGGGTGGAAAAGATGGTTTATTTTTTGTCAGACATCCAGCAAACAGAAAGCTTAATAGAACCCGTGGATGTAAATTGCGCAAAGAATTGAGCCGCACGATAATGTCTATATAGTTTTTGGCGTATTACAATTGCGTGTTTTCTACGCCACACAACAAGAGAGTACAGTTATAATTATCCTTTGCTTATGAATTAGGATAACAGGATAAATGGGTGTATAGTTTTGCGTTGGAAATAATACTTTATTTTGTCAGCACACCAGCAAAACAAGCTTAATTAACCCTGAATATAGAAATGAGCCAGAAAGAATTTGAGCCGCAAAACAAGTTGCTTTGGTGGCGTATTACAATTGCGTGTTTTCTACGCACACAAACAAGAGAGACAGTGTAATTAACCTTTGCTTAGAATAGGATACAGGAAGAATGTGTCGATATTTTGGCGTGGAAAAAAGACGGTGGTTATTTTTTGGTCAGCACATCCGCTAGCAAAACGCAGAGATCGGCTTTGGTTCACATGATTTAGACCGGAGAGCGTGATGTAAATTGGCGCGCGGGCAAAAAATTTGAGCCGCACAAACTAGTAGCTTTGGTGGGGCGTTGTGTATTGTTGCAGTTGCGGTGGGTTTTTCCTATACGCCACACAAAAAATAAACGCGCAAGGGAGGGAGACAGCTTGGTAGAATGTAGAACCTTTGCTAGAATTGATATTGAGGTACAGGGAGATAATGTGGGTTTAGATTTTGTTTGGCGTGTGAAAAAGATGTGTGTTGTATTGTTGTGGTGTGTGTCCAGAGAGGCGAGACATCCAGCTAATATAGCAAACGCTTAATTGTTGTGTAAGATCCTCGTGGATGTAGATGAAGATTGGCGGCGCGTCAATAGGATTGAGCCGGCTCAACGCGCTCAAGATAATCTGTGGCGTTGCGACTTGAAGACAATGTGAGAGGCGCTTAATGGGAAGGTCTGGGTTGTACGTGAGTGTGTACCCCACCCCCATCTAATTACCTTGCTTATGAATTAGGATACAGGAAAATGTGTATATTTTTGCGGTGGAAAACTACGGTTTATTTTTGTCCGCACACCAGCAAAACAAACGCTTAATTAACCCCTGAATATAAATTGCGCCAAAAGAATTTGGGAGGCGGCGGACTGTTTATTAGCCTGTGGTATTGAGCTTGTTGTGGTGGGGCGGGGGAGAGTGTTGTAAGTACGAGGTCATTGGGTTTTGTTGTAGCTACGCCACCAGGACACGAGAGGATAGAGTAGTGTGTCTAATAACTCCCCTTATTAATTTTTTTTTTATATGGGGTCTTGTAGTAGAGAGTATTGTAGAGGGGGTGGTGAGATGTGCGAGTGTGTATAGAGAAGTGTTGTTGGGTGTAATATTTTTTAGCGTTGGTGATAACGACGTTTTAATTTGTCAGCACACGGCGCGCGCTGCATGGCTCAAAGTACCAGCGTGTCATGTAAGTAAACGCGCCCTGGAGATTGTAAAGGTGTGTCGCGCTCGGCTCGAGGAGGAGGGAAGTTGGTCCGCACGCGATTAGAAGGAGACGGAGTTAGCGTTTGAGTTGCTTAGGGGTAGATAATGTGCGAGAAGAGAGTTGCGCAGTTTGTGTTTTCTGTAGGTTCCATAAACAAGAGTGGGAGCGTGGGTTGGAGGAGGGTTGTGTGCTCTCGTGTCTGTGCTTGTGGTTGTGAATGTGGGTAGTTTGGGTGTGTAGACAGGGGAGGTTGAGGTATGTGTGGTGATGAGTTGTGAGGTGTTGCGGTGTTGGGTAGAGTCTGACGGTTTGTGTTATTTTTGTAAGCCACACCAGTGGCAATGAGTAAACAGAGGAGCGGTGCGTTTAGGGATTACCCTGGTGATGTCAGTGAGGGGAATTGCTGGTGCGCCGGAAAGAGTAGATTGAGCCGCACTCAAACTAGATAGCTGTTTGTGGCGTATTACAATTGCATGTTTTTGTCTACGTCTACACACCAACAACGAGAGACAGTTGGAAAGTAGTGAACTTTGCTTGTGAATTAGGCATAACAGAGAAAAAATGTTAGATTTGTTTGGCGTGTGGAAAAAGACGAGGGGTTCTTGGGTTCAGCACAGCCAGCAAAACAAACGCTTAATTAACCTGGATTGTTAAAAGTTGAGCAGTAGAATTGAGCAGCCAAAAATTGAAGTGGTTATTTGTTGGTATTGTAAAAAACGCTGTTTCTTTAAATGATGAGTGGCAAAGCAGTGTAGCAGACTGGGCGGTTTTGTGGATGCGAGACTGGGAATATAGTTAAACGTGGTATAGGCGGCGCAGCTGGCAGAGGTGGTACTGCCGCACCACTGGGATATCAGAATCCTCTAGTTCCGCGCAATAATTAATTCAGGAAATAGAACATCAAGAGAACAGTCTCTGAGAGAGACAAGGCAGAGACACTCCACAAGAGAAGTCGTCCTATATATAAAATCAATTCTTCAGTAAGAGCCATCAGCCGGGCAGCACGCGCCTTCCGTCTGATCAGTACAGTGAGAGCGGTATGAAGCTCCCAGCGTCGCGCCCTGACTTATATTGTGCGGTGTCGTCACAGAATCCCGACGGATCTCTGATGGCTCTTCATCTCTGCACATGTCATGCAAGCTATGCCCTTCTTCCTCCAGAGTGGCTTTGACCCATGTAACGCCATTGTGCATCGCAGCATTTTTCAATCAAACGCCACACTAGTTCACCGAAATTCCCCCAAAGTTCGACTTCGTTCCGAACGAAGTTTTCATGAATATTCTAAACGAATTCCACGTTCGTTAGAATCGATTCGCACATCTCTATCGGCTGGCATGCATGTTGTCGCCAGGCACTGGGAAGGAGCACCTTCTCTCAGTTAACTCTCCTCCTGTCCTACCCCACTCTTTGCTCGCTTACCAACCTGATTTCGCTCCAGATCAGGAATGATTGATAAAAATTGAGAAGGTATGGTTGAGTTTTGGGAAGTCTCTTATTAAAGCGGCAAATCACATCTTATTCTCAGATCCCTTAAATCAAAACAAAATTGTGGATTCAAATTTAACTGCAAAAGTAGATCTATCAACAATGCTGACTGACCAAGTGAAAAAACACCTGTCTGAAATGTATACTGATATTAAAATGTATTTTCTTGGCCACCACTATCAACCATGTGGTGAATCACTAAGTTTGTGGATTCAAATTTAACTTGCAAAGTAGATCTATCAACAACGATGACTGACCATAAGTGAAAAATACACCTGTTGAAAATGTATACGGATATAAAAGGTTATTTTATGACAACCTATCAGTATACCTGTGGTGACTAAAAAGTTGCTGCGATTCACAAATTTAAATCTGCAAAAGTTAGATCTATCAAACAAAGCTTGATGAGCCAAATAGTGGAAAAAGTACACCTGTTGGTCTTGAATGTATACAGATATTAAAAGGTTTTTTTTGCCACTATCAGTACACTGTGGTAACTACAATGTTGATGGATTCAATTTAACTGCAAGGTGGCTCTATCAACACAGCTGCCTGCGCCAAGTGAGAGATAGAGATAAACATGTATTGAGAATGTTTTACGTGATAATAAAAGGTATTTTTGGCAGCTATTCAAACCTTGGTGGATAAAGTTGGCTGGATTTCAAATTTAACTGCAATGTAGATCTATCAACAAGGCTTGACATGACCAAAAGTGGAAAAAAAACACCTGTCTGAAATGTATACGGGATAATAAAAGGTATTTTTTGGCACCTATCAATTTCACCTGTGGTGATACTAAAATTGCTGCATTCAAATTTAACTGCAAAAGTAGATCTATCAAACAAAGCTTGGACTGGACCAAAATTGAAAAAAAAACCTTGTCTGAAAATTATACGGATATTAAAAGGTATTTGTTTGGGCACCTTTCAATAATTCACCTGTGGGGTGATACTAATTGCTCTGCATTTCAAATTTAACTGCAAAGTAGATCTATCAACAAATGCTTGACTGACCAAAAGTGAAATAAACACCTGTCTGAATAGTTTAGTTGACAGATATTAAAAGGTATTTTTGGCACCTATCAGTACACCTGTGGTGACTATCAAAGTTGTGGATTCAAATTTTAACTGCAAAGTAGATCTATGTCAACAAAGGCTTGAGCTGAAAAAGTGCGAAAAACAACACCTGTCTGAAAATGTAAACGGATTTTAAAAGGTATTTTTGGGCACTATCCGTACACCTGTGGTGACTACGCATATGTTTGCTGGACTTTCAAATTTAATTGCAAAGTAAATCTATCAACAAAACTTGATGACCAAAAGTGAAAAAAACACCTGCATGAAATGGTATACAGATATTAAAAGGTATTTTTGGCACTATCAGTACACCTGTGGTTGACTAGCAAAGTTTGCTGGATTAAATTTAAATGCAAGGTGGCTCTATCAACACTAGCAGCCTTGCGTCTCCTATGAGAGGTGAAGAGAAAAACAGATATGCTGAGAATGTTTTACCGATATGGTGATAGGTGAAGAAGGTATTTTTTTGCACCTTGTGCGCGACCATGTGGTGTGGCATCCTTAGCGATGAGTGTGCTGGTATGTCAAATTTAGAAAAGGCAGAAGTAGACTATCAACAAACTGACTGACCAAAAGTGAAAAAAAACGTATCTGATATGTTTACTGTGATAATAAAAGGTATTTTTTTGGAACCTATTCAATTCACCTGTGGTGACTACTAAATTGTTGTATTCAAATTTAACTGCAAAAGTGAGAGAATCTTTTCAACAAAGCTTGAATGACCAAAAAGTGAAAAAAACACCTGTCTGAATGTATACAGATATTAGAAAGGTATTTGTTGGCACCTATGCGCAGTACACCGTGGTTGGGTGCACTATAAGTTGCGGATTTAAAATTTTAAACTTGCACAGAAAGTAGATCTATAAGACTAAAGCTTGACTGACCAAAAGGGGAATATAACAGTATCTGAAATGTTTTCGGAAATAAAAGGTATTTTTGGACTTTCAATTCACCTTGCTGGTGACCTACAACATTGCTTATTCACATTTTAACTGCAAAGTAGCTCTTCGAACAACAGCTGTACTTCGCCAAAGTGAAAAAACACGTGTATGAAATGTAGTCGGATAATAAAAGGTTTTTTGGCACCTTTCAAATCATCTGTGGTGAATACAAAAATTGCTGTATTCACATTTAAGTTCAAGGTGCCTCAATGAACAAAGCTGTACTGCGCCAAAGTGAAAAAGAACACCTATCTGAAATGTATTCGGATAATAAAAGGTATTTTTGGCACCTATCAACCTGTGCTGACTACAAAATTGCTGGATTCTAATTTAACTGCAAGGTGGCTATATCAACAAAGCTGGAATTGAAAAAGAACACCTATCTGAAATGTATACTGATAATTAAAGTGGAGTTTTGCACCTAACAAAGAGGCCTGCAGTTACTAGAAAAGATGTGTATCCTAATTTAAGTTCAGGCTGCCCAATATCCAGGAAATATTTCAATAGAAAACTGTTAATAATAAAGCTATTGCAGTACAATGTCTACACTAAGTCTTGGTGAACTATATCCAGTATTCTTTAAAGAGCTTGTCTGTGTTCGCCCCCTCCCCCCACTCCCCGCCGTGACTTTACAGCGGTAGATGCTCCTTTAACATTCCCGACCTAACTACATAAAATCTTCAAATCTCTGATCTAACTAAGTTGTAAGGATCACAGATAACAGTAGAGCTTTCTCTGTGAAGAAATAGAATAATTTCGCTGAGCTGTTTAGACACAGGCAGAGTGCACGTCCTACTGCTATGAGACGCTGACAGACACTGATCATGAACAGGAAGGGCTGCTCTATGTAAAACAAGGTCATGTGATTTTTCCAGCCAATCGCAACCATACACATCCCAGTCATGACGTCGCACACACATCTCACCCTGCTCTATTCTGTATGCTGATTTGCTGGCCGCCAAAATGACAGGAAGCGACGAAAATGGCGCGATATTAATAGATGATGCACAGATTTTAACCTAAATTATTGCGTGATCTAAAAAATCCGATCAACATAAAAACTTTGCCGATTTCAAAGTTCATTTTTGCAGTTTTGAGGGTTAAAAAATGACAGGGAGCGCCGAAAATGGCGCGATATTAATAGATGATGCACAGATTTTAACCTAAATTATTGTGTGATCTAAAAAATCCGATCAACATAAAAACTGTGCCGATTTCAAAGTTCATTTTTGCAGTTTTGAGGGTTCAAAAATTGTATGACACGCCGTCTTCAATTCTCTTATACAAAGCAATATATTTTAAATAGTGGTTGGTTGTTGAAAATTATTCTGAGTGGAGAAAAGTTCATTTTTGCAGTTTTTGAGGTTCAGTAATTGTATAACACACCGTGTCCAAATCACCTATACAAAGAAATACATTATAAATAGTGGTTGGCTGGTGAAAATTATTCTGAGTGGTGAAAAGTTAATTTTGACAGTTTTGGGTGTGAAATAACAAATATATTGTGTGTTAGTTTCATACTGATATATATCCAGGAAATAGCGTTCTCTCTGTTGAATCCCTGCCAGTTACCATGTGCCATTTCCAATACCTTGGTCTTCTTATGTGTCAAAGTGTCTTTTGGGCCCCCTGAGAATGCAGGGCCCCATTGCAGCTGCTACCACTGCTCCTCCTATAGCCACGACCCTGCTTGCAAGCTGTCCTCATCTTTTCAGTAGCCATTGAAAGGAATTATGTATTTTAGCCTCTCAATTTTTTTCTGTCACTATTAGAGCTGATTTTTCTTCACTAAGTTGTTCCACGGATCCAGTTTAATGTTATGGATTGTAATTACAGCTTCTCCTCACCTGTATAGGTATAAAAATTAACCTGAACATCTTCTCCCATTGACTTTATGGCGTTCTAGTTCGAGTTCGACTCGAACCTAGAACCGAACACTATTACTCTTCTAAGTTCTACTCGAACTAGAACATTGTACTGTTCGCTCATCTCTACACATGACCACTGCAGCTAATCAGTGACTTCAGCACTTAGAAGCTGGGCTCTGGCAGCCAGAAGTAAACAGAAGACCAGGGAGATACCGCTGGCATCGCCAGCTCTTTACCAATCTTTTACATAAATTTATGCCATAATGTTGGTAAGAGGTTTGGAGGGGAACCTTAAAGGAACCATGACTTAAATTGACATCATGAATCGTTAATGGGTTAAATCAGTCTTCATACCAAGCAGGCATCTTCCAAAATTGGTGCAATGTTGGAGAATGTTCTACCAGTACGAACTCTTCCGCCCCTTTGATCATATGGTGCTGGACCTGAGGACAGTGGCCTCCATCAATCTTTTTCAGTTGTCAACTCAACAAGTCTACTGTGCCCAAGTGCTGCCATTGAGGCTTGAATTCAGGGAAGCATCCCTAATTATGCATGCATTGAGATGTCTTCAGCTCACAAAGAACCATAGACTCCCATTATTTTTCTTCACCGCTATAAGTGGAGAGGTCCAAGGAATAAGAAACTTTAAAAATAGTCAGCATTTCCAAAACAATTTGAAACAAAATGGTACATGTGAATGCTTACATTGCTGAAAATGCAAACACAAGAACTCTGAATAGGCTGGATAACTCATTTATTCTTCTTTGGCCATAGCATTGCCTTGACTTCCTGATATAACACTGGTGAAGTTTGTCGACAGAGCTATTATGTCAGCCGGTTGCCCCAGGCGAAATCTCATACCACAGTATCTGCGTCTTTTCAATGTCAGGCTTATGGCAAAAGAATACATTGGAATTTTTAACCATTGGGTTATTTCTACTGCAACAACCTAACCCCTTCATGTCATATCTTCTCCAGCAGTTGTTCAATGGCTGGTTGTGAGAACTTGGTCCACACTTGACACAATGTTAGAGTGCCAGTGTTCACATTAGCTAACTCTAGATATCATGTCTGCAAATTGCATTACTTATACACTATTTTCTTTATTTGTCATATGTGGAATATGTCAATTTGGGTTATTTTTGGATCATTTTATATTTGATTGTGCAGCATCCGATTTGTTGTCATATATTGTGGCAGCCATCATCTTTTAAATGAACAAGTCCATTGCCTGGACTTGTTCTTACAAGACTGTGTTTAATCATTGCCGAATTTTGTAAAAAATTCGGACACATTAAAGGGGTTGTCTCGCTACAATGATTGGGTTTTAATTAAAAGATCTTTAAAAAACAAGCAGCTTTGCAATATATGTTCATTACAAATGTCCTACTGATTTTGAGTTAGCCCTGTTAGCAGGAGTGCATCAGCTTCTCAAGTTTCTATAGCAGCCGACCTGTTGATCCTATCTTACTGGCTGTCAGGTCTGTATGACTCATCACCTTTGAAGACAGGTCAGAGCAGAGAGCCCCTCCGGCACAGAATGCTTCTGTAGTGGAGGGAGGGGGAGGGAGGACTCTGGCTTTATGCCGTGGCCTGGGTTAACCTGTGTGTGCCTGTTTCCCTCCTGCTCTCTACCAGATGATTGACAGAGTGACCTGTGTGTTACTATATCATGATGTGTCTTTAAAACTGGACTATACTAATACTTTCAGATCAGGCATGTGATATTCATGCTTCCTGTATTGTGAGACATCTGAGTTTAGTAAACTTCCCAGCGCCTGTTTCTGATAGGGTTTGTTGTTGCTGGAGATGTGGAGACTTGAAGCTAGCAGCGGATAAGGAACACTTGCATCCCTTGCTCTGTTTTAGCACACCGCTTCACTTTCCCTCTTACACTCATAGATCGCCCTCCTGAAAGCCCTAGGAGGACAAAGGGGGAACTCTGGCAAAACCCCCCCCCCCCCTTGTATAGAAGTTAGGTAGTCCCTGTGTGTGTGGGGGGGGGGAAAGGGGGGAGCAGAAGGAAAGACCAAGAAGCACGCCCTCAGTTCAATTCCCGGGCTCATTTAAAGGGCTGAAAGTCATAATGAAAAAATCTTTAATAAAGTATTATTTCATACCCCATACGGGATGTTTATCTTTTTGTAACTTTTACTACACCCAACATAAACCCAGGGTTTTAAAATGATAACAGTTTTCCCCTGAAAAGGACCCTAAAAATTTTAAAAACCACAAAAAGGGTTTTTTGATAAGGGGGTTTATATTTTTTCTTGAAAATAATTACTTTACCCAAGAGGTGGATCGCGATGGGCAATCACGTTGTCCCTTCTTATGCAAACATTTTTTTATGAGGACTTTCGAAAATCTATATACAGATGTAGCAGAACTCAACAGAACAGATATTGCACTGTGATATCATGGCACAGAATGTAATCTCACCTTTTTCGATGCTTTTCAATGGCCTTTGTTTACAGATCAGAGCGGATAACACAAAAAGCCATGAAATCATGGTCAAGCTGTACTCTGCTGTATTTTAATGAAATTTTGGGGGCAAATACATATGAAAAAGATAAAATGACGCTTGTTTTTTATAGGGGGCAGGGAAACAGAAAATGGGAAAAAAAAAGTTTGCAGAAGAATTGAATATGAACCACTGGGGAATAAACTTCACTATAGAGTTTAATCCTAAAGAAATAGATTATTTGGAAATAATAGTACAAAAGGAAAGTGATAGGTAAATCACTGCTGGGTCTGCTGAAGAACATAATGGGGATCCCACGGAATAAAAATTTTATGCCTTTTGTATGTCCCAGCAAAAAATTTCCCAAAATTAAGGTAACAGCCCTCTGAAAAAAAAAGAAATCTACTGGATTTTCCATACAGCCCATTCCCCAAAATGGTCTGAATGAAATCCCCAAAAAATTATATAATATAGGGTTGTTTAAACAAACAGAAGCAAAAAAACAAAAATTTGATTTTTAATAAAGATCCCTCTTTAGGTCTTGCCAGCAAGTTCACTATACAACATGTTTTTATTACATAATGACTCGTTGTTTTCCCCTAAATTTTTTCCCATGGGGACCGGGGGCGTTTTTGTTCAAAAGTGGGGGGGAAAATTTTTCCCTTCATCCCCTATCTTCCTATCCCTCCCCCCCTTCCCCCCCTTCCCGTCACTTCCCTCCTTTCCTTCTCCCCCCCTCTCACTGAGTGAAGCGGCCCCCCTCACCCCAGCTATGAGGTCTGGGGGGGTGCTGGAGTAGAGATGGGCGAATTTTCAAAAAATTCGGTTCGGTCACTTGCCGAATTTTCCCGAAAAAAAATTCGTTTCGGTCCGAATTATTTCGGCCGAATCACTTTAAAAAAACAGCTTTTTTCCGGCTCCCAGAGCCTGCGGGTGTGTAGAAGTTGTCCCATGCTTAAATATGCAGAGGGAGTTTGGGTTTTGGGTCTTCAAAAAATGTTGTGTTTTAGTATGCACGCACATACTGCCGCGCTCTTAGAATCGTTTCCCTATAAAACCCCTGGGCACTTATGGGGGAAAAAATGACCAAAAAAACTGAAGCAGGAAACGTACCCTGAAAAGTCAGGGCAGAAAAAGCTGGAAAAAAAAAAAACGGGAACCATTTCAACATTAGTACAAAAAATTAGGTACCCCCACACAAAAAATTTTTTTTTTCAGACGTGGCAAAAATAAATTCTGGAAGGGCAAAACAGTACCAGGCGCAGAGGGGCCCAAAATGACTAGTGTGGAGGTCACGGTGGGGCAGCAGATGAGGTAGACAGTGGCACAATGACTTTTGGGAAAGTGGCAAAACAGTACCGGGCCGCAGAGTGGCACAATGACACAGTGTGGGGGTCCGGTGGCGCGCATGGGTCAGGCGTGGCACAAGGGACAAAATTTGGGTGGCAAAAAAAGGAGTAGGCCCCAAAGAGTGGAACAATGACACAGTGTGGGGGGCACGGCGGGCAAGCGCAGAAAAGGGTAGAAGGGCACAATGACACAGTGTGGAGGGCACGGCGCACCCACATCAGAGAGAGGTCAGACAGTGGCACAATGACAAATTCTGGAGGGGGCAAAAAAAACGGGAGTGGGCCCACGGGTGGGAGGGCAGGGCACAGCCCGGCAGCGCTGAGGTCGACAGTGGCCCAAATGACACGTGGGGGGGCACGAAGGAGTCACAGCGCAGCTGGGTCAGAGAGGGCACAATGCATTTGCAGGGGGCAAATAGTATTAGGCCACAGAGGGGCACAATGACTGAGAGCGGAGGCCCGGGCGGCAGCAGCAGAGGTCGGCAGTGGCACAATGAAAAAAGGTGGAGGTGAGGGACAGGAGCAAACAGTGGGGTAGGGGTGGACAATGACATTCTGGAGGTGGCAAAACAGTCCCAGGCGCGGGGGCCCCACAATGACACAGTGGGGGATGCCCGGCAACAGCAACGCAGCAGCAGCTGGCACATAGGTGGCACAATGACAGAGTGTTGGGTGGGTGGCAATACCAGTCCCTGGAAAAGGGGTGGTAGGAGTGGAGAAATTCAGAGTGTGTGGCATCAGGCGGGGGGGGGGGTCAGAATAGTGGTGAGGAGGAGTTTAAAACCAGATGACCCCTAAGGCATTGGTGTGGGGAAATCCTGGCCGATCCGGCCTGATCATCTGAAAAGGTCAGTCGTTCACACCCCGTGGACAAGCGGGTTCCCCTTTGGGGGTAAGAGGCCCCCGCCGCATGAAAAACCCCCCTTGATGCCCCACTACTGGCCGGGCAGGACAGTTCTCCACTGCAAACTCGGAAAATTTGGGGCCACATCCATTTTGGTCCCCGTAGTCCGCGGATCTTCAAGGGGGTGGCAGAGTGCTGTCAAGTGGGCCACAAACCTTTTGGGTTCGGGGAAATGTCCATGCCCTGCTGCGTGCTGCTGGTGCTGCCCTCCTCACTAGGGGGTGAGGAAGCTGCTCATTAGGACTCCAGACTTGGTATGCTGATGGGTGGTATGCTCCTCCCCCCCCACCTTCCCCCAGCAGCCGCGGCAGTAGTTGAGCGCTGGGGAAACCCCCCCGGAGCCCTGTAGAGGGGGACGATGCCGAACATGGGCAGCGGCCAACTGATCGGAGGTTTTCCCCTATAGTTTTTGAGTTGTTTTCCCCTCTCAATTGTGGGAAAAAGGTCCCTTTTTGGACCGGTAGCGAGGGCCAATAGGGTGGAGAGCCAGAAGTACCCCTCTGCCGGATGTGACTATTCGGTGTCACTAGCGGGCAAATAAGCATGCGGGGGGCTCTGCACAAGGATGAGGGCTCCTCCCTCCATTTCCACTTTTTAACTGCCACGGTGTTTGGGAGTCATCTTCGTTTCCCTCATCTCCATCCACCCCCCTCCAGTGCTCTGCTCCTCTTCTTGTCCCGGGGTAAAAAAACCCATCATTTCACCGACAATGTTCTGCTCCAATGTCCTCCTCCCCCTCTCCCATTTCAGTCCCACCGGTCATGTGGCCCGAGTGTAGTCGCCAAATTCCAGCCCCCTCCCCCAGACGATTTTTCAGCATCTTTTTAGGACTGAAGCGTGGAATGACGTTATTATCCCGTAGCCCTGGCGACTGCAAATAACGTGGCCCCCTCGAATGGCCTAAACAAACGGCAGGTGTCAGATGAGCTGCCACTGGTGACTAAATTTTTAAACCGGGGGGTACTTCTGTTTCCCTGGATCATCAAAAAAATGTTAATGGCCTTTCTCTGTTCAACATCGGCCCAAAAACTGTGCAGGCGGGAAATTTCCCGGGGTGGAAACATGATTCAGAGGGGGGGGGGAGGCCTTTTCTGCCGCTGCAATCGAGGGGGGTGTTCTGGCTTTGTAGAATGGATAAAGTGCAGCACGTTTCTGGCCATTTTCGAATGTTCTGAAGATCGGGGGAAGACTTCGGGACCTTTTTACCCAGATTAAAACAGTGCGCCCATGCAGGGCGCATGGCCCACCCCTCTCGGTGCAGCGGGGACACCTGTTCCTCCCATTGTCCGCACCTGGTTCCGATTTGCAGTTGGGCGGAGAAAGCCACACATCGATTTCTTGCTGCTGACGCGGAGCAGTTCCCCCCCTGGTGACTTTTTCCCCGAGGAAAGTGGTTGTAGAACTGCGTGACACGCTGTGCCCTCAATGGGGTATGATGGATTTACTTGTGGGGGGGTGAGATGGTGGTGGTGGTGGAGGAGGAAGGGGACATTGGGCAGGAGCAGCGTTTGCAAGTGGAGAAGAAAGGGGCGTTCCTGTCCAAGTTGTGGTGTGTGGGCGGAAGCACATTCACCCGGGGGCCCGTAAAGGAAGTACGGGCCCCTGCCCGTGTTACACCCCAGACGCCCCGCGCTGCCTTTGTCCCTTGGAACAACCGAAAAGTAAAGGGCTGACCCCACTTTCTGTTCTCATATTTATGAAGTGTGGTATCCCCTTTTTAAAAAAGAAATTGGGTTGGGAAAACTCTCCATTCGGTCGGCCAAAAACTTAGTTCCTAAAGGGGCCCAGAGTCCCCCTTTTGGAAAGGGGGGGACTGCAGTCCCAACAATTTGGGGACGGAGCCGGTCAGCTGCTGCCCTTGGTGGTTGGAGATACGTTGTTCTTTACAATCGCCTCTCTGAACGACGTGGCCCATGAGTAGCGGGGAGAGGGATCTGGAGGGAGGGATGTAAAAGAAAAAACAGTCCCTTTGCAGAGGTGGTGGAGCCTTGACTGGTAAAAATGGCTGGTCCCCCTGGCGCTGTGCTGCGGGGGGGCAGCGGCAGGATGGACCACCCCCATCTGGCCCGTTTCTCCAGGCCCCGGATGGTGACGCTGCAGTGTTGACGCAGGGCGTTGAGCAACGTTAGCTCCCTGGCACGCTTACTTTCTGCCACAGTTCTACTATACCCATATTCAGCTCCCCGGTGTCTTGCAAAAATGCCACACCCCCGGTAGTGTTTTACCCCAAAACGCTCCGCACTGAGTGATACGCCCCGCTGCCTGCTGACCCCCTGTGCCGCTACTGTCTTGGCCCTGCGAAGGGGTTTTTCTCCCCCCCCGGGGCCCGTTTGGGTTCCGACCTCACATCTGTCCCTGCTGACTCACGGCCCCCAAACCCACTTTTTGGCTGCGCCGCTGCCTGACGCGCAAGTGAAGCCCCCTTTCGACGATGATGAAGCCTTCTTCACCCCCGGGTCCAAGGGGTCGGCTACATCATCCTATTTGTGTTTATTCATTTCTGTCCTCATCACGGTTGGAAGCGAAGGTGACCTTCACCAATGACCTCCCATGCCACTTCCCATCTATACTTTGCCCCCCTACTGCAAGAAGCTGGGGGTATTGGCCCATTTCTTCGTGCCAAGTAGCTGCTGATGCCCCCTAAATTGTTCATCCCCGCTATATGTGGCGCTGAGCCCAGACCAATAGTAGATCCCTGGTGAGGAACGGATGGGACAGAGGGGGGTGAGGACAGGTGGGGCCGCGACCGTCCCGGGGCCCTGCCCAAAAAAAGTGTTGTGCTGAGGTTCCCACCGACTCTTGGTGGGGGTTGTCAGTGTCATCTGGGAGGAGAGGTGACCTAGTAACCAAAACAAAACCCTTGGGTTGCGAACAACACCGGCCGCAGATGACAGCGGCAGTGTGGCCTCACCGAGTACCCCCGCTGCGACGTCCCTTGTGTGCTGCGACCCGGGCCCGTTTCAGAAAAGTTTGTGCCCCTGCCCCTCGCAGTTGCAGAGCTGCCACCTTCTGTTGAATACTGTTTGTTCTAAAATTTTACAGCATGTTTGATGAAAATATCTGTTTGATAAAAAATACACCCTGTTTTTGACTCCCAAAGAAACCCCGAAAAAAAAAATTGGGTAACCCCTTTATATAAAAATTTGGCTCCCAAATGGCAGGAAAAATTTTTGTTGTGTCGTTTACAAGCCTGTGTGTTTTATAAATGTAAAAACAAAAACAGGTTAATTAAAACCTTGCTTGTGGGAATTATGCTACAAGAAAAATGTATATATTTCGGTGTTGAAAAAAAAGGTTTTTTTTGTCGACAGCAGCAAAAACAAAGCTTAAATTAAAACCCCTGGTTTTAAATTGCGCAATAGAAATTTAGCCCCCACAAAAAATAGTAGCTTTTTAGCGTGTTTTCAATGGTGTATTTTCTACCCCACACACAAGAGATTAAATTGTAATTTAAATTTTTCTTGTGAATTAGGCTACCAAAAAAAAAAATAATATTTTGGGGTGAAAAAGACGGTTTTTTTTGTCGCACAGAGCAAAAAACGCTTAATTAACCCCTGGATGTAAAATTGGCAAAAGAATTAGCAAAACCAAAACTAGTAGGTTTTTTAGCGTATTAAATGGGTATTTTTAGAAACCAAAAAGAGATAAAAATTGTAATTAACCTTTGTTTTGAATTAGGCTACAAAAAAAATATATATTTGGCGTTGAAAAAGACGGTTTTTTTTTGTCAGCACACCCGAAAACAACGCTTAATTAACCCCCGGATTAAAAAGCGCAATAGAAATTTAGCCCCACAAATAGTAGCTTTTTTTAGGTGTTAAATGGGTATTTTCTAGCCCCACAAAGAGTAAAATTGTAATTAACCCTTTTCTTGTGAATTAGGCTACCAAAAAAAAAAAATTTATTTTGGGTTGAAAAAAAAGGTTTATTTTTTTTAGACAGCAGCAAAAAAAAGTTAATTAACCCTGGATGTAAATTTGGGAATAGAATTGAGCCACACAAATAAGCTTTGTAGGTGTTACAAAGGTGTTTTTTCGCCACACAAAAAGGAAAAAATTGTAATTAACCCTTTTCTTGTGATTTAGGCTCCAAAAAAAAAAAATATTTTGGGTTGAAAAAAAGGTTTTTTTTTTTTTCGCACACCAGCAAAAAAAACGCTTATTAACCCCTGGATGAAAATTGCGCAATAAATTGAGCCCCCCACAACTGTAGCTTTTTGCGTGTTACAATGGCGTATTTTCTACGCCCCAAAGGATAAATTTTAATTAAACCCTTTTCTTGTGATTTGCTACCCCAAAAAATTTTTTATATATTTGGGTTGAAAAAAAAGGTTTATTTTTGTCAGACAGCAGCAAAACAACGCTTAATTTAACCCTGGATGTAAAATTTGGGAATAGAAATTGAGCCACACAAAAAAGTAGCTTTTGGGGCTTTTTCAATGGTGTATTTTTTTAGCCACACAAAAAGAGATAAAATTGTAATTAACCTTTGCTTGTGAAAATTTGGGTCCAAAAAAAAAATATAATTTGGGTTTTAAAAAGCGGTTTTTTTTGTCAGCACATCAGAAAACAACGCTTAATTAAAAAACCCCCCGGATGTAAATTCGCAATAGAATTTAGCCCCCACAAAATAGTAGCTTTGTAGCGTGTTACAAAGGGTATTTTTACCCAAAAAACAAGAGATAAATTGTAATTAACCTTTTCTTGTGAATTAGGTACCAAAAAAAAATATATATTTGGGGTTGAAAAAGACGGTTTATTTTTGTCCCCCAACCCGCAAAAAACGCTTATTAACCCCCTGGTGTAAATGGCAATAGAATTGAGCCACCACAAACTAGTAGCTTTCCAGGTGTTTCAATGGTGTATTTTACGCCACAAACAAGAGATAAAAATTTAATTAACCTTTGTTGTGAATTAGGCTACCAAAAAAAAAAATTATTTGGCGTTGAAAAAAACGGTTTATTTTTGTCAGCACACCAGAAAACAAAGTTAATTAACCCTGGATTAAATTGCGCAATAGAATTGAGCCACCACAAACTAGTGCTTTGGGTGTTTTCAATGGGTATTTTTTTACGCCCCAAAAACAAGAGATAAAATTGTAATTAACCTTTTCTTGTGAATTAGGCTACCAAAAAAATAATAATTTGGGTTGAAAAAGACGGTTTATTTTTGTGCACACCCGCAAACAACGCTTAATTAACCCCCGGGTGTAAATTTGGCAATGAATTGAGCAGCCAAAATGAAGTGGGATTTGTATTGTAAAAACGTGTTTCTTTAATGAATTCAACAGGGGAAAGGCTTAGTCCCACTTGGTATTGAATGTATATGCAGCTGCAGTGGACGCAACTGGATTTCAGATCCAATACCCCCAAAAAAACAGAAAAAGAAAATTAGGGGAAAAAAGTCTCTGAGACAAGCTGAGACCCCACAAAATCGTGTGTAAAAATCGTTCTTCAAAAAAGCTATCCCGCAGCGCACCTTCCCCCCCTCAGTACTGAGAGGATGTGAGCTCCAGCGGCGGCTCGGTTTATTAGTGCGGGGGACGTCACGAATCCCGCCGGGCTCTATTGGCTTCATCTCTGCACATGTCATGCAGGTTCCTTCTTCCCTCCAGGGGCTTTTCCCCCTAACGCCATGTGCTCGCGCATTTTATCAATGAAAACACATTCGTTTTCCCCCGGAAACTCCCAAAGTTGATTTCCCTTTCGAACCCAAGTTTTTCCTGAAATTCTAAACGAATTCACTTCGTTAGAATCGATTCGCCCCTCTCTAGTGTGAGCAAACCCAGCAGGTTGGGCGGAGTCCTTAGGCAAACCTTTTTGGGGGCAATCCGTAAGGTTTTGACTGGCTCTCTAATTACTGAGGTTTAGAGCCGACTGGGACTAAAAAGCAGCCCTGGCAAAGAACCGAAATCCCCCTATAATATTTCCCCCTCTAGAGGAAATTAAAAAAATGTGTTTCAAAGAGAAAATTTTGTTAACCCCCCCATCTCCTCTCTCATTTTAATTTTTTTTTACACACAACAGAATGAGGAAAAAAAAAAAGAACCCAATCCCCTGTACCTTTGGAATCATTTTTTGTACAATGTACCCAAAAAAGTATTTGATTGAATTCCTACACCATAAATGAGTCACTCCTGCACCCAGAAATTAATTATATTACACATGGTAGCCACAGAAAAATTTCATTACTAAATGCACCTTAGAAATTAAAGTACATTTTACTCAAGAAATAATTAATTCCTGTACCCCCAAAAAAGTATTTTTTTTACACACTGAGCCTTGAAATGAATTACATTACTCACTGTACTCCCGACTTCATCACCCATTCCCAAAGGATTACATTACTCACTGTACCCCCGAATACATTACACCTACCCCGAGATTAACATTTAAAACCATACCCAGGATTAATTTCTCACGTATCCCAGAGATTAATTACACACTATGCCCCCGGATTACTTTTATTACCCCCTGTACCCCGAGATTAGTTCATTACTCACTGTACCCAGGTTACATCCCCCATCCCCAGGATTACTTACTCACTGTACCCCCGAGATTACATTACTCATTGTATCCAAGGGTTTTTTTACTCACTGTACCAGAATTACATCAAAAACCTACCCAGGATTATATTACACTGTACCCCCCGAGATTAATTACTCACTGTACCCCCGGATTAAAGTATCATTTTTTCCCCCGAGATTATTACATTACAGGGTGTATCCACAGACTAATTACATTAAACAAAGTACCCAGAAATTGTGGTGTATAATACAACTGTACAACAGAGTCACATTTACTCCCCCCGTCCCCGAGATTACATTAACATTGTATTAGAGATTATTAATTACAGATGTATCCACAGATAATTTAAATTGACAAGTACCCCCGAAATTGTGTGTGTTATATAAATATCGAAACGACCCTACAATTTTTGGTCCCATGATGTTTTTCGGCACTGACGTGTTGTTTGCTTGTTTCAAATTTTTTGCTTACAAAAGAGAATTCCACGAGCAAACGACCCAGACTGCCCGAGGGAGATTTTTCCCCCCTTCCTTTAGTGTGTTAGTACATAAAAAACCCCCCCCAAGGAAATTTTGTGTAGGCGCTGACAGTACGCACTGAAAAATCAGTGTCATCTAAACCACATTGGGTATAATGTAAATCAGTTTCCTGCCCGGGTTGGGTGTGGGTTTTGAGCCCGATCCCGCCTGAATCCCCCCCCCCCAAGTCAGCATTTCATTCTTTTTGATACTGTACCTTAAGGTTTTCACGGGGATTAGTGGGGCGTACTTTTGCCTCTGCAGATGTGGGGGTTTTAAAAAGTACGCGTGGCCCGTTTTCTTCTAAAAGCTGGGGGCCCGGCCCCATTCACTTTCTTTTCCCCGGCGCGTAAGTGAGGGAAAAATATGACTGGCTAGACAAAAAGGGTGTACAGTTATACACTCTCAATATAAAGTCATATGCAACCCCATGCAACCAAAAACACCTGGCACCCCCGTCCCCCTTACCGTCCCTCAGTCTGGTTCAGTTGGCATTCAGCAAGAGCTTCCCCTTTTTCTTGATGAGGGCGACATAGGGGGAAATGGGGTTTCAATGGGAGGGAAAGATCGCCCAGTGGGGGACTGTGAGCAGCTTTCTGATTGGGAAACGCCCCCGCTGATCTGTCTACCAAATTTGGGATGCCTATTCGCATGACACTTGATGCAGCTACCTACTCTGTCCCCCCAAGATGCAAAGAAATATAGTAGTTAATTTCTTCCTCCTCTGTGCCTTGCCCTCCCCCACTTACCATATTCTCATGCTTTCATGTGGGTTATTTTTTATTAAAGTGGCTAAAAAGTGGGGGGACCATCCCCCACCCAGAATAAAGTGGGGGAGACCAGTCCCCTCTGTACCCCCCTAAAGTTACATCTATGCGTAGGACAACCATTTAAATACATATTACTCCTCCTAAAACTCTCAGTGGATTGTGTATAGCTTGTAGACATATTGTAACTGTTTCGTACTGACACATTGTTTTGGTTACGATCCTATCATCCCGTTAAATAATCCTTATCTGCACTGACATCTAGCGACCTAAAGAGGTTACTACATGTTACAACTGAACCGAGCTGTTTTTGATGTAAAATTGATTTTATATGAATGTTTATCATTAAGCCTAGTTATTTATGTGTATTTAGTTATTTAAAATTGGATAAATAGTTGCTGATAAAGCTGTTCTTGTTTTAATGAATGATGTATATGACGTGTACATCGTACACAAACTTGTTTTCACTTGGCGATCTTTTTTCTTCTTTATTGCTGTTTTATATTATGAAATCTGAGGAAGTGCAACAAGCACGTAACGTGTAACTTCAAATAAATCTAACGTTTTTTAATTATATTGTACTAATCTCAGTGGTGTTTGCATTTCTTTGAGTCCCGTTCAGATTCTTTTAAGTCGAATCACAGGGGATCTCTCTCGGTTTTTTATACAGTATATTGCTTTTTCTCATGTCACTCCACCAGGACTGACTTGGACATCAGGACCAGCAGCAATACTCCCTTTACACTGGCACTGTGCCTTTCGGAGTGTTGTGCCTCCTGCTATTAGCACAACTTTACCAGGTGAGTACATATATTATTTGTACTTCCCTTACTTGGTATTTACCATAATAAACAAGGGTGCGCTCCTCGTCTCTGGCTCTTCTCTTTTTTCACTGCCTTTGAATATGTTATCTGATAAGAATTATTATGCAGTTATGAAAACAGATCCTTTTCCAGATATGTATAAGCAATTGAAAGAGCTAATAGAAGAAGTGTACAATCATAGAGCTATAAATAGGGAAGAGAAAATCTTTATTTATATTTCTCAAATGTATAGAAAGAATACAGTCTTCACGGCACTCACCATATACTGGGTTAAAATCCATGTTTATTCGGCATCTTGTGGCAACACAGGGCGTTCGGGAATACAAAAGCTCACACATGAGCGACAGAAAGGCAACAGCCTTAGAGGAAGCGTGGTTGCACGTGAAACAGCTGTTGCCTTTCTGTCGCTCCTGTGTGAGCTTTTGTATTCCCGAACGCCCTGTGTTGCCACAAGACGCTGAATAAACATGGATTTTAACCTAGTTTATGGTGAGTGCTGTGAAAACTTTATTCTTTCTATACATTTGCTAAATTAAGAGACTTTCTTTATTAACTCACTGAGCACCACGGACAGGAAGATTATTATATTTGCAGTGTTCACATGCAGATTTAGGATACATTGATTATTTAACAGTGCATTGCAGTGTGGTGCCAAAGTTTTCTGCTCTTCATATGTTGGATTTATTTATATTTCTACCACAAAAAAAAAACTTTCTCCAAGAAGACCAATAATCTCATGGATGGAGAAGGGGAGGGGGCTACTTGTAACTACTCCCATTATCTGGACTTGTTCCTTCCTTCAAGGCTATGTTTCATCATTTATAACAAAAAGACAAATATCTTCAGACAAACAATGGTGCTCACCCATTTAGCTGATAGATGGTAGATCAGGGTATTTTTTCCATAGAATGAATGGGTCTAACATGATGTGCTTGGATTATTTGTGGATCCAACAGCCCAGAGATATCCAAAAAGCAGGGAACTATCCAGCACCAACGTTGTAATAAAAAATAGACCTTTATTTGTATTTTCTTAAAAAATTCATAGATGTGCAATCCAAGGTAAAAAATGCATAGTGAGACACACGCTTACGCGTTTCGGGCCCTAAAATAGCCCTTGTTCACAGCAACAATGGCTATTTCAGGGCCCGAAATGTGTAAGCGTGTTTCTAGCTATGCATTTTTTACCTTGGATTAAACATCTATGAATTTTTTAAGAAAACACAAATAAAGGTCTATTTTTTATCATCCACATTGGTGCTGGATATTTCACTGCTTTCTGGATATATTTCATCATTGCCGAGTTTTTTAAAAAAAAAAATCAGACACATTAATAAAGCTGTTTTTTTTTAATAATCCATACAGGAATGATTATCTTTTTGTAATGATGAATGTTTGTTCACGATACACAAACATCCAACATGTACTAGGGATTAAATGCATAACTGATTTCCTTGAAAAGGACCCTGAAATGTTTACACCACAAAGAAGGTTTTTGATAAGTGGTTTATCATTTATTCTTGAAAATAATTACTTTACCCATAGAGATAACATCTATAGGCAAAAGAGAGGGAAGGCGAGGGGCTATTTAGTCACCCCCTCTTATGCAAATATTTTCATGGGGGCTTTTGAAAATCTATATATTTATAATAGCCAATATTGGGACAAGATTGGGATATATAAAAGATACATCGATGTCCTGTTCTTTAGATGGTGTGGAACAGAAAGTGATGTAAATAAGTTTACAGAAGAATTCAATCTGAACAATTTGGGAATAAACTTCAGTATAAAGGTCAATCCTAAAGAAGTAGATTATTTGGACATAATAGTACAAAAGGAAAGTGATAGGTTTATCACATAAACTTTTTTTAAGGATGTTGACATCAAAGTTCTCACTTTCACAAGTGGAAGATGAGTATGGCTTTTTGACAAACACGATGAATATGAAAAAACTTGACGAAGGATTAAATATGTGCGGAACAGGCAGAGATTATTGCAGCAAGACTTAGAGATAAAATGTATCCAAATCAGATAATCCAATAAGTTCTCAGAAAAGCAAAGGACTTAACACAAAAAGATTGTATATTGGAGAAAAAAGAAAAATTAGATAATCCTAAAAAGTTTATGGATCAGGTAGTATTATCCGAGGTCAAAAATAGTGAAAGTAATGGATTAATACCAAAAAACTATAAAAAATCATCATAAAAAAACAAAGTATGAGGAATGGAAAGTACAGTCATAATTGTCTTTGAAGATTCTGTAATACACATCATAGAATAAGAAATATATTCGAAAAACATTGGCATTTGTAATTAAATGACCTATATTTATTAGGACACATCCTGACAAATCTGGGGAATAACATATCGTCCGAAAACAACAATTAATTAAATAATCACCCCTAGTAGAGCTAATAGAAAGAAGAATTGAATGACCCTATACAAATAAAAATAAAATAATCAAAAATGAGGAAAAAGTAGGGAACAGAAAATGTGGAGCATTAAATGCCATTTGTGTCCTCTGATAACAAATAAAAATAAGTTTTCCTCAAAAAAACGGGAGAAACTTTTAGGCTATGTCTATACTGCACACATTTTCAGTTGCTTTTTCAGCTTTTTTTGTTTTTAAAACTGCAAAAAAAAAACACGTTAAATAGAACACGTAGACTTTAAAAGTAAAAATGTTATGTAGTCGCCACAGAACATTTTTTTCGGGTCGTTTTTGCTGCTGGTGGTTTTTTGTAACAGGTTGCAAAAAACTACAGAACAGGGCAGAAAATTCACTATTGAAGTTTATGTAAACCACCAGACGTTTTTTGCTACAGTTTTTTGGCGTTGTTCTGCTGGTTACCAAGGTATATGAATTTTGCATACATTAAAAACGGCCCCAAAACTGTCCAGAAACAGTCCAAAAAATACGTCAAAAATGCGCCAAAAAAACAAGCAAGAGAACTGAAAAACACCAAAAAAACTCATCAGAAACACAGCTGCCTTGGACAAAAAACTGAGGTTCAAAGCAATTTTTAGGTTTTGGTTTTAGACAAGTATTTTTTTCTAAGCTGTGCGGCCCTAGCCTTAGAATAAAGTACCCATTGAGTTGCTGCAGTGATTTTCTAATATATTTATTAGAATACCCCTGTGGCTATCAGTTAGTGGACCGGACAACACAGAGGCTACAAAAGAAAATGTCCAATCACAGGTACAATATAGGGAGAAATTCTCAATTGCATAATGTCTCTAGACACTATGCAATCAAATATGGAGCAAATGAAAAAAAAGAATTGGTTACCCCAATTGACTTTATACCTGCTTCTATACCTAATACGTTAGAAGTCCTAAGTAAAAGGGAGATATATTGGATCTTTAAGATCCAAAGACTTTCTCCCCGAGGCTTAAATAAAACCATGGAACTAATATAAATAAGATAAAATCTTGTGAGTAGATTGGTATTAATAATAATAATAATAATAATAAAACATGTTCGTTCCAGAGAGTTTAGGTCAATATATATACGTTCTCTCTAATGCAAAAATACAATGCTGTTTTGGGTTTTGAATGACAGAGGACTTTATTGGATTGGTGCAGCTTCCATAGGTATATTCCTGAGGGAACTACAAAAAATTTCCCTTCTCGTTTGTACCCAGTCCAATGCCGTTTTATAGGGCTTGGGGGCCCAAAGATGAATTTAGACTTCCAATACACAGAAAGAAGTAAGTAAGTTTATGACATAGATAGAAAAGCTCCATGCATTATTTAGGAAAGTTTTTAGATATGTTATACTTTAGGAAAGAATGATGTTTAATAAATGGATGTCCACTGCCATCATGTAGCATAATTATTAGAGATGGGCGAATTTCTCAAAAATTCGGTTCGCTACTTCGCCGAATTTCCCGACAAAAAATTTTGGGCCCGAATTACTTTGGGAGAATCATGTTAAAAAAACATTTTTCTAGGCTGCAAGAGCATGCGGGTGCGGTAGAACTTTGTCCCATGTTAAATATGCAGAGGGGTTTGGGTTTTGGTCTTCATACAATGTTGTGTTTTAGTATCACGACATGACGCCCCTCTTTTAGAATGCTTCACTAAAAAAATTCTCTGGGCACAAAAAAGGGCAAAACTGACGAAAAAAACTCAAGCAGGAATGTAGCCTGATAAAGTCATGGCAGCGACAGCTGGAAAAAAACAAGGAGGGCTCATGTGGGAACATTTGTACAGGTGTGAAGGGAAAGGCGGCAGCCACGCAGCATGAGGTCAACAGTGGTACAAAGACATTTGGGGTGGCAAAAAGGGGTAGGTCAAAGAGTGGGACAAGAACCCGGTGGAGTTGATGGCATCAACGAAACGCGCTGAGGTCAGACGTGGCACAATGACATTTTCGGAGGGGGCAAGCAGTAGTAGGCCAAGAGTGGACAAAGAAAGGGTTAGGTGACGGGGCAGCACAGAGGTCAAGGTGGACAAGAATTCTGGAGGGGCAAAAACAGTGTAGGCCCAGAGTGGCACAATGACAGAGATGAGGTATGGGGGGCGCAGCAGAGGTCAGACAGTGGCACAATGACATTCTGGGGGTGGGGTAAACTGGGTAGGGCCCCGGGTGGGACAAAGAAAGGGGTGGAACGCAGCAGCACCGGCATGAGTTCAAAAGGTGGCACAATGACACGTGTGGAGGTCAGGAGCTGCAGCATGAGGTCAGACTTGGGGACAATGACTTCTGGAGGTGGCAAAACAGTAGTAGGCCCCAAGTGGGACAATTACAGAGAGTGGGGTGACGGCGGCAGCAGCAGAGGTCAATAGTGGGCCAAAGACATTTTGGAGGTGGCAAAAATAGTAGTAAGCCAAGGTGGCACTTGACAGGAATGGGGTGATGGCAGCAGCGCATGGGGTCGACAGGACAATGCTTCTGGAGGGCAAAAACAGGAGGGGGGCCACAAGTGGCATAATGAAGAAAGTGGGGTCACAGCAGCGCACATGAGGTAGACAGGGGCACAATGACATTCTGGGGGTGGCAAAAATGGATTAGGCCACAGAGGGGACAATGACAGGGGGGGGGGGGTGGAGGGCGGGCAGCAGCAGCATAAAGGTCAGGGTGGCACAATGACATTTGGGGGTGGCAAAAACAGTAGTAGGCCACAGAGGGGCACTATACAGGAGGGAGGTGACGGCAGCAGCAGCTGGGCAGACTGGCACAAAACATTCTGGAGGTCCCAAAACAGTGTGGCAAGAGGTCACAATACAGAGAGTGGAGGTCACAGCAGCAGGCTGAGGTAGAGAGTGGCACAATGACTTTGGAGGGAAAAAAACTGGAGTAGGCCAAAAAATTGCCCAATGACAGAGAGTTAGGGGCAGGAGAACGCAGGGTCGGAGGGGCACAACGACCAGTGGGGATGTCCGGCACCGCAACAGCGCAGCAGTGGGTCATAAAGTGGCCAATGAAGAGGGTGGATGGGGGGCAATCCCGGGTCCCGGTAAAAGATGGTTGGTGGAGATGGAGAAACTGTCAGCAGATGTGGGGCATAAGGCGGGTGGCGGCAAAAAATTTTTGGGGGTTGGGCAGGTAGTTTAAACCCAGAATTTCTCACGTTTGGGTGAGGCGTCAGGGCCTGATGTAGTTTGACGCCTAAGGCTTTGGGTGTGGAAAATTTGGCCCGACCCCCGGGTGATTCATTTTACAAAGGTCGTTTTTCCACATTTCCCGTGGAAAAGGGGGTTTTCCCCTTTGGGGTAAGATGGCCCCCGCCGAAATTAACACCCGCTTTGATGCCCAACTACGGGGGGCAGGGAAGGAAAAGCTTTCCCCAATGCAAACTCGGCAAGTTGTGGACCAACATCCAGTTTGACTCCCCAGTAGTCCAGGGATCTTCAAAAACTGGGGTGGCAGAGTGCTGCCCAAGAAAGGCCAAAACCTTTTGGTTAAAGGGTCTGTTTCCGGGGTTTGTTGCTGCTGCTCCCTGGCGACTGCCCTCTTCACTAGGCGGGTGAAGGAAGGCTCATTTTTTGTTTTCCAGATTTTTAAGGTTGGGGATGTTTGGAGCTGGTAACTGCCCCCTACCCCCCCCCCTTTCCCCCCCACCCGCCGCGGCATTAGAAACGTGAGGGTGAAGAACCCCCGGTAAGACCTGTCAGAGGGGGGACGATGCCCCCACATAGGGCAGCGGCCAACTGACTTTTGGAGGATTTCCCTATAGTTTTTTGATTTTGTTTCCCTATAAATTTAGCGGGGAAAAAAGGTTTCCCTTTTTTGGACCGCTGCGGGGGGCCCAAATTTGGGTGGAGGCCGGGAATTTTTACCCCTCACCCGGTTGCTGACTATTGGCCAGGCAAATCAGCTTGCTGGGGCCCATCGGCAAAAGTGACTCGGGGGCCCCCTCCCTCCCCCTCCACTGAATACTGCCCCCGGGGGCTTGGGGGGTTCTGCCTTGTCTTCCTCACCCCCCATCTCCCTCCTCCAGTGCTCCTGCTCCTCCTCTCTTGTACCGGGGGTAAAAAAATCCCTCATTTCCCCGGGCCCAAATGCTTCTGCTCCAATGTCCTCCTCCCCCATTTCGTCCCCCCCGGGAAATTCATGGGGCCCGCGAAATGTAGTGGGAAACGTCCCCAGTCCCCTGCACAGACAGTTTTTTCAGTTCTGTTCCGGGGACATGAAGCTGTGGAATAAATTTTATTTTTCCGTAGTCCTAGCGGACTGACAAAAAAATTTTTGGCCCCCTCAAAAGGGCCTCAAAAAAGGGCAGGTGTCACGATGAGCTGCCACTGGCTGACTTAAAAGTTACACAGGGGAGAAACTCCTGTCCGCGGGAAATCATCAAAAAATCGTTGGGGGCCTTTCTCGTTTTTAACATTTTGACCCAACATTTTGGAGGGGGGGAAATTCCCAAACGGGGGGAAAAAAATCGATTTTCAGGGGTTTTGGGGGGAGGCCGTTTTTTTTGCGCTGAAACTCGAGGAGGGTGTTCCGGGCTTTGTAGAAGGGATAAAGTCCCATGCACTTTTCCCGGGCCCAAATTTTGGGAATCTTCTAAAGGATTTGGTGGAAGATTTCCCGGGGAAACCCCTTTTAAAACCAGATTGAACCCCGTGGGGAAATTTTGTGGGCATGGAAAATTTCCCTCCTGGGTTTGCGCTTTGGGACACCATGTTCCTTCATTGTCTGTCACCATTGGTTCCGATTTGCGTGGGCGAAGGGAAAGCCCCACAATATTCTTGCGGGATGCCCCGGCATTTCCCTCCCCTGTGTGATTTCTTTCCCCGGGAGGAAAAGGTGTCGAACTGGGGGGGACACCGCTGTGCCCCTTACACATGTGGTTTATGTTGGAGATTTCCCCGTGGGGAGGGCGGGGTGGTGGGGGTGGGGGAAAGGAGGAGGAGGGGACTTTGGCGCGGAGCCGCGGGGTTTGAAAACGGGGGAGGAGAAAGCGGCGTTTTTTCCGGGGGCCCAAAGTTGTTGGTGTGCCTGGGCCCGGGAAGCACATTCACCCATGGGCCCGAAAAAGGACATGTACGGGCCCCTGACCGTATTTAACGACTCCAAGGGGGTTCTGCGCTCCCGGGCACCTTGGAAACAAACCGTTTGGGCCCCAAGGACTGGCCCCCTTTGTTTACATATTTAGGGAAAGTGCTGGTATCCCTTTTTTGGGAAAAAAATTTAGGGTTTGGGAAAATTTCTCCATTTGGGCTCGGCCAAGGATTGGGTTTTTCTGTAACGGTGAAGAGTAACCTTTTGGGAAAAGGGAGGGGACTGCATTTCCAACAACTTGGACAAAAACCCTCCGGTCAGCTGCTGCACCTTGGGATGGTTGGAGCAAAATTTTGGTCTCTTTGCAATCCCCTGGCTGAAGGGGGACGGCTGGCGCCATGAGAAAAGGAGGAGCGGGGAAGCATCGGGAAACCGGGAAATGATGTCAAAGAAAAAACGCTCCCTTCTGCAGAGGTGGTGGAGCCTTGACTGGCGGCAATGGCTTTGAGTGCCACTGGGCGCTGTTGCTGGCTTTTTAAAGGCAGGGCCGTGGTCCCCAACGTTAGCCCTGGGCCCGATTAACCCCTGCCCACTGATTCTACATATACCCTTTTCGGTCCTCGGTGTCTTAGCAAAGAACGGGCCCACTCCCGGAGTATGGTTTTTAAACCCCCAAACGCTCCGAACTGAGTGATTGCCCCCGCTGCCTCGCTGACCCCTGTCCCGAAATTTCTTGACCCTGCGAAGCGGTTTTTTTACCTGGGGGCCCGTTTGGGGTTTTCCCGCCCTCACATGGGGGCTATCCGGTGACT
>JAODAL010022097.1:0-65509 GCA_025379985.1 Phyllomedusa bahiana | reverse complement strand
CCCCTTTTAATTCACCTTGGTGAATATAGAAATTGCTGTTTAAGATTACCGTGGATGCTGCGTAAAATGAACAAACCTGGGGTGCAAAAGTCAAAAAACACATAACTGTTATGTTTTGGTATAATAAACGGTATTTTTTTGCACCTTTCAATTCACCTGTGGTGAATATAGAATTGCTGTTTTAAAGATTTACTGGATGCTGCGTCAATGAACAATGCTGGGTGCGCAAAAGTCAAAAAAACACGTAACTGTTAGTTTTCATATGATACATGGTATTTTTGACAACAAACAAACCTGTGCTGACTACAAGATTGCTGGATTGTAATTTAACTGCAAGGTGGATATATCAACAGTCACAGGTGTAATGGGTAAAATTAAAATGAACACATATCTGAAATGTATCCCTGTAATAAAATTGGAGTTTTGAAACCTAACAAAGAGACCTGCATTACTAGAAATGATGTGTATCCAATATAAGTTCAGGCTGCCCAATATCCGGGAAATATTTCAATAGCAAACTGTTAATAATAAAGATATTCCACTACAATGCTACACTAAGTCTTTGGGTTTGAACTTTACCAGTGTTCTTTATAGATAGAGCTTGTCTGTGTTCGCCTGCGGGGCCTCCCCTGCTCCCCCGCCATGAATTTACAGTGGTAGATGCTGCTTTAAAATTCTCTAGCTAATACATAAAATCTTCAAATCTCTAATATAAACTAAATTGGAAGGATCCAGCAATAGTAGAGGTTTCTCGTGCAGAAATAGACTAATTTCGCTGAGCTGTTTGGCCACAAGCAGAGCGCAGGTCCTATCACAATGAGACGCTGAGAGACACTGAGGTTGAAACAGGAAACGTTTGTACTATGTAAAACGAGGTCATGTGTTTTTTCCCCAGCCAATCGCAACCATACACATCCAGTCATGACGTCGAAACACACATCTCACCCTGCTCTATTCTGTAATTGATTTGCTGGCCGCCAGAATTACAGGAAGCGGCGAAAAAGGCACGTCTTAATAGATGATGCTCAGATTTTAACCTTAATTATCGCATGATCGAAATTTCGAAACACCATAAAAACCTTGCCGATTTCAACTTTGTCGATAAAAAACGCTCAACACTACTTGTGAATTATGCTACAGGAAAAAATTTTAATTTTTTGGGGGTGAAAAAGACGGTTATTTTTGTCACCACAGCAGAAAAACAACGCTTAATTAACCCTGGATGTAAATTGCGCCAAACAATTGAGCAACCACAAACTACGAGCTTTGTAGCGGTTACAATGCGTGTTTTCTATGCTACACAACAAGAAAAAAATTGTAATTAACCTTCGCTTGTGAATTATGCTACAGGAAAATTTTTTAAATTTTGGCGGTGGGAAAAAAACGGTTTATTTTTGTCACCACAGCAGAAAAACAATTTCTTAATTAACCCCTGGATGTAAACTGCGCCAAACAATTTATCAACCACAAACTACGAGCTTTGTAGCGTGTTACAATTGCGTGTTTTCTACGCTACACAACAAGAGAAAAAATTGTAATTAACCTTTGCTTGTGAATTATGCTACAGGAAAATTTTAATTTTTGGTGGTGAAAAAGACGGAGTATTTTTGTCACCACAGCAGAAAAACAACGCTTAATTAACCCCTGGATGTAAATTGCGCCAAATAATTGAGCAACCACAAACTACGAGCTTTGTAGCTTGTTACAATTGCATGTTTTCTACGCTACACAACAAGAGAAAAAATTGTAATTAACCATCGCTTGTGAATGAGGCTACAGGAAAATTGTATTTTTTGGCGGTGAGTCACCACAGCAGCAAAACAACGCTAAATTAACCCCTGGATGTAAATTGCGCCAAACAATTGTGCATCTACAAACTACTAGCTTTGTAGCGTGTTACAATGGCGTGTTTTCTACGCCACACAACAAGAGAAAAAATTGTAATTAATCTTCGTTTGTGAATTATGCTACAGGAAAATGTAAATTTTTGTAGGTGAAAAAGACGGTTTAATTTTGTCACCACAGAAGAAAAACAACGCTTAATTAACCCCTGGATGTAAATTGCGCCAAACAATTGAGCAACCACGAACTACGAGCTTTGTAGCGTGTTACAATGGCGTGTTTTCTATGGTACACAACAAGAGAAAAATTTGTAATTAACCTTTGCTTGTGAATAGTGTTGAGCGATTGCGTTGGCTATCGAGATCGAGCGATAGTCGATAGTCGGCCGCTATCGATAAGGTTTTTTGATAGTGAGCATCGATTATGAGCGATTACCATTAAAGTCTATGGGCGAGCAACAACACCTTCATTATTACACCCAAACAAGGCTGGAGAAGCTGAAATTACCATCCACAACAGTCAAATGGATACGTGCTACATCTTAGGCAACACACTTAGGTTATAAAAGTCACAGAACCTTTCAATTCACCTGTGGTGAATATAGAATTGCTGTTTTAAGATTTACGTGGATGCTGCATCAATGAACAAAGCTGGGTGCGCAAAAGTCAAAAAACACGTATCTGTTATGTTTTCGTATAATACACGGTATATTTGCACCTTTCAATTCACCTGTGGTGACTATAGAATTGCCTTTTTAAGATTTACGTGGATGCTGCGTCAATGAACAAAGCTGGGTGCGCAAAAGTCAAAAAACATGTATCTGTTATGTTTTCGTATAATACATGGTATTTTTTGCACCTTTCAATTCACCTGTGGTGACTATAGAATTGCTGTTTTAAGATTTACGTGGATGCTGCGTCAATGAACAAAGCTGGGTGCGCAAAAGTCAAAAAACACGTATCTGTTATGTTTTCGTATAATACACGGTATTTTTTGCACCTTTCAATTCACCTGTGGTGACTATAGAATTGCTGTTTTAAGATTTACGTGGATGCTGCGTCAATGAACAAAGCTGGGTGCGCAAAAGTCAAAAAACACGTATCTGTTATGTTTTCGTATAATACACGGTATTTTTTGCACCTTTCAATTCACCTGTGGTGACTATAGAATTGCTGTTTTAAGATTTACGTGGAAGCTGCGTCAATGAACAAAGCTGGGTGCGCAAAAGTCAAAAACACGTATCTGTTATGTTTTCGTATAATACACGGTATTATTTGCACCTTTCAATTCACCTGTGGTGAATATAGAATTGCTGTTTTAAGATTTACGTGGATGCTGCGTCAATGAACAATGCTGGGTGCGCAAAAGTAAAAAAACACGTAACTGTTATGTTTTCATATGATACACGGTATTTTTGGCAACAAACAACCTGGGGCTGACTACAAGATTGCTGGATTGTAATTTAACTGCAAGGTGGATATATCAACAGTCACAGGTGTAATGGGTAAAATTAAAATGAACACATATCTGAAATGTATACTGATAATAAAAGTGGAGTTTTGCACCTAACAAAGAGACCTGCAGTTACTAAAAATGATGTGTATCCAATATAAGTTCAGGCTGCCCAATATCCAGGAAATATTTCAATAGCAAACTGTTAATAATAAAGATATTCCACTACAATGTCTACACTAAGTCTTGGTGAACTTTATCCAGTGTTCTTTATAGATAGAGCTTGTCTGTGTTCGCCCGCGGGGGCCCCCCCTGCTCCCCCCACCATGAATTTACAGTGGTAGATTCGGCTTTAAAATTCTCTAGCTAACTCCATAAAATCTTCAAATCTCTAATCTAACTATATTGGAAGGATCACAGCTAATAGTAGAGGTTTCTCTGTGCAGAAATAGACTAATTTCGCTGAGCTGTTTGGCCACAAGCAGAGCGCAGGTCCTATCACTATGAGACGCTGAGAGACACTGAGGTTGAAACAGGAAACGCTGTTCTATGTAAAACGAGGTCATGTGATTTTTCCAGCCAATCGCAACCATACACATCCCAGTCATGACGTCGCACACACATCTCACCCTGCTCTATTCTGTAATCTGATTTGCTGGCCGCCAGAATTACAGGAAGCGGCGAAAAAGGCACGATCTTAATAGATGATGCTCAGATTTTAACCTTAATTATCGAATGATCTGGAAATTTCGATCACCATAAAAACCTTGCCGATTTCAACTTTGTCGATAAAAATCGCTCAACACTACTTGTGAATTATGCTACAGGAAAATTGTAATTTTTGGCGGTGAAAAAGACGGTTTATTTTTGTCACCACAGCAGAAAAACAACGCTTAATTAACCCCTGGATGTAAATTGCGCCAAACAATTGAGCAACCACAAACTACGAGCTTTGTAGCGTGTTACAATGGCGTGTTTTCTATGCTACACAACAAGAGAAAAAATTGTAATTAACCTTGGCTTGTGAATTATGCTAAAGTAAATTGTAATTTTTGGTGGAGAAAAAGACGGTTTTTATTTTGTCACCACAGCAGAAAAACAACGCTTAATTAACCCCCTGGATGTAAATTGCGCCAAACAATTGATCAACCACAAACTCGAGCTTTGTAGCGTGTTACAATGGCGTGTTTTCTATGTTACACAACAAGAGAAAAAATTGTAATTAACCTTCGCTTGTGAATTATGCTACAGGAGAATTTTAATTTTTGGCGGTGTAAAAGAAGGTTTATTTTTGTCACCACAGCAGAAAAACAACGCTTAATTAACCCCTGGATGTAAATTGCGCCAAACAATTGATCAACCACAAACTACGAGCTTTGTAGCATGTTACAATTGTGTGTTTTCTACGCTACACAACAAGAGAAAAAATTGTAATTAACCTTCGCTTGTGAATTATGCTACAGGAAAATTGTAATTTTTGGCGGTGAAAAAGACGGTTTATTTTTGTCACCACAGCAGAAAAACAACGCTTAATTAACCCCTGGATGTAAATTGCGCCAAACAATTGAGCAACCACAAACTATGAGCTTTGTAGCGTGTTACAATGGCATGTTTTCTACGCTACACAACAAGAGAAAATTTTTTAATTAACCTTCGCTTGTGAATTAGGCTACAGGAAAATTTTATTTTTTGGCGGTGAAAAAGACGGTTTCTTGGAGTCACCACAGCAGAAAAACAACGCTTAATTAACCCCTGGATGTAAATTGCGCCAAACAATTGAGCAACCACAAACTACGAGCTTTGTAGCGTGTTACAATGGCGTGTTTTCTACGCTACACAACAAGAGAAAAAAATGTAATTAACCTTCGCGTGTGAATTAGGTTACAGGAAATTTGTAATTTTTGGCGGTGAAAAAGAAGGTTTCTTGGAGTCACCACAGCAGAAAAACAACGCTTAATTAACCCCTGGATGTAAATAGCGCAAAAGAATTGAGCAGCCAAAAATGAAGTGGTATTTGTATTGTAAAAACGCTGTTTCTTTAAATGAATACAACAGGAACTGGCTTAGATCCCCCTTGGATTTTCAATGTAAGTGAGCAGATAGCATTAAAATGTATATTCAGCTGCAGTGGACGCACACTGGACTTCAAATCCAATACCCCAAAAAATCAGAAATAGAACGTTAAGAGAAGCAGTCTCTGAGACAAGCTGAGACACCCCACAAAAAATCGCTGTATAAAAATCAGTTCTTCAGTAAGAGCTATCACAATCAGCCGCAGCAGCACCTTCCCTGATCAGTACAGTGAGAGGAGTGTGAGCTCCCAGCGTGGTGCCCGGACTTATATAGTGCGGTGATGTCACAGAATCCCGCCGGTCTCTGATTGGCTTCATCTCTGCACATGTCATGCAGGCTATGCCCTTCTTCCTCCCAGAGTGCTTTGCCCCATGTAATGCAATGTGCTCGCAGCCATTTTATCAATTAAATGCATACTTCGTTCACCCGAAGTACCCCAAAGTTCGACTTCGTTCAGAACCGAAGTTTTCCTGAAATTCTAAACGAATTCCACTTCATTAGAATCAATTCGCCCATCTCTAATTAGGATACAGAAATTTTCTAGTAACTGTTGGTGTATTTCGTTGGTGCAAAAACCACCTTTTGTTATCCATATAACATTTAAATAGCTGTATTTCTCTTTGGTACAGCCCAGTTTTGTTCAAAGAGACACCTTGTACTTAAATTTGGATACAGAAATTTTCTAGGAACTGTTGATGTATTTCATTGGTGCAAAAAACACCTTTTGTTATCCGTATAACTTTTAAATAGCTGTATTGCAGTTTTGTTCAAAGAGCCACCTTGTACTTAGATTTGGATACAGAAATTTTGTAGGAACGGTTGGTGTATTTAATTGTGGCAAAAACAACCTTTCGTTATCCGTATAACTTTTAAATAGCTGTATTGCACTTTGGTGCAGCCCAGTTTTGTTCAAAGAGCCACCTTGTACTAAAATTTGGATACAGAAATTTTCTAGTAACTGTTCTCATGTGTCATTGCTGCAAAAAACGCAATTTCTCATCTGTGTAACTTTTGAATAGTTTTATTGTGATCGGTGAATCTCAGTTTGGCGCAGATAGCGCACTTGTATGATAGTTTGTTGAAAACTATCAATTCCTAGTCCTAGGGGGCAGTTGTAAATCCCTGGGACTGAAGAAAGAACACTGTTAATTTTGTCTTACGGTTGTAGTTCCTCTTGCTTGTAGCTCGCAGCTCCAGTATGCAGAATGTCAAGAGGAGAAACTCACCTGCGTTGATGATGATGATGATGATGATGATGACGACATTGCGGATCCAACGTGGTATTTTCAGCAGAATTTGCTTGCGAACGCTTCATCACTGGACGAGGAGGAAGACGACGGGGTACTATCAGTACGGGTCCCGCCTCAAAAAGGGAGAGGGCGGTCGCACAAGTCCGCTGAAATTATTCCACCAGCTACGATCAGTGGAAACACCGCTCCTCGCCTATCGTCATCGAAAAGGTCCTGGACCTCTCAAGCCTGGGCCTTTTTCGAGCAAGCCTCTGATTCACCCAGCGATGTCATATGCCGCCTTTGCCGTAAACGCATCAGTAGAGGAAAGAATCTTAGGTATTTAACCACCACCAACATGTCTAGTCACATGCAGCGAATGCATGAGTTGAAATGGCGGGAACACTTGGCAAAAAAAGGCCACACCGATCCCGGGCTTCCAACCACTGTCACACCCTCTGTCTCCGCCTACTCCTCCTCCGCCATGACCAAGCGTTCCTCAGTTGCCCATGTCTCTCTGAGTCATGATTAAGGATCAGCCTCCGCTTCAGCCTCCACTGTCGCCCGAGTACCACCAGCACCACCAGAGACCGATCCTACCCCTTCTCCATCCACCAGCTTGACCTACATGTCGTACAGCGGCCAGTCTAGCAACCATCCTTCTGTCTGCCAGGTTTGGGAGCAGAAGAAACACTTTAACCCAAACCATCCCAAAGCCAAAAACCTGAATGTCGGCATTGCCAGGCTTTTGGCCTTGGAAATGTTGCCTTTCCGTCTGGTGGACACAGATGGGTTCCGCCACGTCATGGCCCTTGCCTGCCCCCAATACCAGATGCTGAGCAGGCATTTCTTTTCAAGAAAAGCCATCCCTGCCCTGGCCCGCCACATGTCATCTAAAGTTTCAAACGCGTTGTCTGCATCTGTGTCCGACAAAGTCCATCTCACCACCGACACATGGACTAGTAAGCACGGCCAAGGCCGCTATATCTCAGTAACAGCTCACTCGGTGAGCTGGGTGGATGTCTCTGGTGGTAACGGTGGCTCTCAGGCTCGGTGCACGCTCTTCAAAACCTCAGGGATGGTGCAGGGTTCTTTCCCCCAAGGTCCCCTGGTAGCATCACGTGCCCATAGAAACCAGGCCATGTTGAAATTAATCTGTCAGCACACAGTTCAGGAACTGTGTATGGCTCTTCGCAAGGAGATCGAGCGCTGGCTGGGTGACAAGAACCTTGTGCCAGGCAAGGAGGTGTGCGATAACGGTCGAGATCTGCTGGCCGCCATGTCATGAACTTCGTCGTCTAGAAATTTCTAAAGTGCTAACCGGGTCTGGACTGCCTGCTGAGGAAGGCTCGAGATCTGAGCTCACACTTTCACCGTTCGCACCCTGCTTCATCCCGCCTGGCTGCGTTGCAGCATCAGCTCGGTCTCCCCGTCAACCGTATCATTATTGACGTGGCAACACGCTGGAATTCTACCCTCCACATGCTCCAGTGATTGTGGCAGCAGTGCAATGTCATTACGCAGTACGAAGTGACACATGGCCTGACAAGCAGCGGTGCGGACATCGGGGTGTTGAGTCACCGAGAGTGGAGGCAGGTAAAAGAGCTCTGCACCATCCTTGCCAGTTTTGAAGAAGCCACCAAAATGGTCAGTGCGGACAATGACCTTGTCAGCATGAGCATTGTGGTGATCTTAGTTCTGGAAGGATCGTTGGACACTCTGAAACATCAGGTCCTACCAGCGACGGAGGGGGAGACGGATACAGATGAAGACACAGAGAAGTTCTCTCCGTCGAATCGAGAAGGCCCGACAGTTTCACAACTTTATCGATCTTCATTAGGCAGTGGTTCGGGGTCCAGGGCCAGTGTAAGGTTGCAACTCAGCTCTCAGGGTGCATCATCTGAGGCAAGTCAGGGCTGTGTTGAAGCTGTGCTGGAGGAAGCGGAGGAGGGGGAGGATGAGGTATTCCTGGACACCGACGTTACCGATGTCTCTGCCTTGGACAGAGGTTGGCACGGATTTGAGGCGGAGGAGGAAGTTGAGGAAGATCAGTTTGCTAGTGCCCCTTGACCCAGAGGCTTGGGAAATCAAGGCTCCATCTCTCACATGAGTGCATGGATGCTCCATTTCCTCCAACATGATCATCGTTTTAAGGCCATCAAACTGAACAACAATTACTGGGTGGCCACCCTCCTCGATCCCAGGTACAAAGCAAAACTCAGCACTTTCCTTCCACCCACCCAAATAGAGAGTAAATTGCAAGAATTGGAGACCGTGCTGATTGATCAACTGGAGACATCTGTTGCGTCTGCTTCTCGTTCTTCAGATATCACGGTGGAACAATGTCAACAACGTGACAGCAGTAGAGTGCCAAGCAGCAGCAGGCCTTGTGGCAGAAGCCTTATGGGTGACCTCTGGAAATCTTTATTTACCACCTCACCAACGCTTCTAATGCAGGGCACACATATAACACACAGAGACCGGCTTAAGATCATGGTGCCCGACTATCCGCGTCTCAACACCAATGTTTTTGGATATGTGCCGGACCCACTCGACATCTGGGGATCAAAAATGGATAAATGGCCCGAGCTCGCTGGCCACGCCATAGAGCTGTTGTCCTGCCCAGCAGCCAGCGTCATATCTGAGCGGACCTTCAGCACAGCTGGAGGAGTCATTACAGACAAACGCATCCGGCTTTCCAAAGATAATGTGGATCGTTTGACTTTCATCAAGATGAATCAGGCATCTCTGATGATGTTGTTGCCCCATTGCTGAGGTCACCGATTAGTTGCTGGTCTACTTCACATTCCTCTTCAAACAGAAATGGTCCTCTTGAAAAAAAAAAATTTAAAATGATAATTTATTACTGCAATTTTTATTCTCAGTTCCCAAAAGTTAATTTTGATGGTTTTGCGGTGAGGAGACTGTAAAAGACACCAATTGTACATGGTTTCATGAAAAAAACGTATTCCATTTTCATCTTTAAAATTTTTCGCATTGTCAATGGTTTTGGGGTCATTTTGCTGTGAGATACAGCTATAATCAAGGTCCTTTGGAACAGAAATGTGGCTTCTAAGTGGCATTTCTCCCTCACAATTTTTAACAGTGGCTGAGAAGTAATTTTTATAATTTTTTGGGTCATGCTGCTGTGAAATGCAGCTATACTACAGGTCCTATTTTAAAAAAAAGTGGTTTCTAACAGACATTTGTTCTTCACAACTGTCAAGAGTGGCTCAAGGGTGATGTTTTGAAATTTATGGGGCATGGTGCTGTCAAAAACAGGAATAGGAAGGACACTGTTAATGGACACATATTGCAAATGACTTGTTTTTACAAGATCTTTAACATAGCTAGCAATCCCTGTAGTGAGACAACCCGTTTAATACAATTAAATAAAAGAGAAACAAAAAGGTGGTGGGATTCCATCCTATTTTAACAATGTGTTTTCTAGAATTAAACTACTAAAAAACTTGCATGTACAAAATAGCTGATACAAATATTTCTCTGAATTGTACAAAGGAGGTACAGGAAGACTTGGACAGATGTAGGTTATTCAGAGGACATGGTGTATGTAGCACATTCGCCACCCCAAGAATAGAGATAATTTCCTCCAACACGTTGAGTAAAACGAGTAAAAAAAAGCCAAGAAAAAGGGCACCGTGGTGAAACAGGAGCATCATCCACCAGCATTTCCAAGTGAAGCTCAATTGGTCCGCACTCATATGGAGGGGCAAGCGCTCTCATAGAGGCAGAAACTTCACAAGCGCTACCCAGGTCTTGACTGTATACTGAGGAAGGCTGGAGGTTTTAGCTCACACTTCTGCTTCCGCACTCTGCTTCAGCATGGCTGTTTTCGTTGCTGCGTCATAAGGGAATTTTTGCTGTGTTAATGGATGACGGAGGCCAGCCTGGGCTTTCACCGCACCCACTGTAACTCGGGCCCTGCTAGCTGAACCTGCGTGTTAATAGATTACGGACGCCAGCCCTTGCTCTCACCACACCTACTGTATGTCCAACCCAGCCAGCTGAACCTGAGTGATCCCTGTTTACATCCTCACCTGCCTTGATCAGTAATTTCCTGAATGCAGGATTTTCAGACAGACCTCGTTGACCTACTGGGGACATCTGTTTCGTTTGCTTTACATTCTAATGTCACGGTGGAATAAGGTCACCAGTAGAATGGCAAGTAGCTCTAGCAGCAGCAGTAATGGTAAACGAGTTGTTTTTAATATAGTTTATTTCTCATTGAGAAATTTTCTGCTGATGGTCCATAAGGGCACCTGTGCAGGTTTTTGGGTCATGCTGCGGTTCAGGACATGGATAGTCAATGTCCAGTTCAACTAAAATGGTGATTGAAAGACTCCTTTTTCCAGCACTTTTTAATCTGGGGGTCATGCAGGTTTGGGCTCATGCTGTGGCCCAGGACAAGTATAGTAAATGTCCAGTTCAACTAAAATGGTGGTTCAAAGACTCCTTGTTCCGGCTCTTTTTTAATCTGGGGGTCATGCAGGTTTGGGGCTCATGCTATGGCCCAGGACAAGTATAGTCAATGTCCAGTTCAACTAAAATGGTGGTTCAAACACTCCTTTTTCCGGCACTTTTTAATGTGTGGGTCAGACAGGTTTAAGGGTCATACTACGGTCAAGGACAGGTATAGTCAATGTCCAGTTCAACTAAAATGGTGGTTCAAAGACTCCTTTTTCCGGCACTTTTTAATGTGTGGGTCAGACAGGTTTAAGGGTCATACTATGGTCAAGGACAGGTATAGTCAATGTCCAGTTCAACTAAAATGGTGGTTCAAACACTCCTTTTTCCGGCACTTTTTAATGTGTGGGTCAGACAGGTTTAAGGGTCATACTACGGTCAAGGACAGGTATAGTCAATGTCCAGTTCAACTAAAATGGTGGTTCAAAGACTCCTTTTTCCGGCACTTTTTTTAATTTGTGGGTCATGCAGGTTTGGGGCTCATGCTTTGGCCCAGGACAGATATAGTCAATGCCCAGTTCAACTAAAATGGTGATTGAAAGATTCCTTTTTCTGGCACTTTGTGAGTCAGACAGGTTTAAGGGTCATACTGCGGTCCAGGACAGGTATAGTCAATGTCCAAATAAAATGGTGGTTGAAAGACTCCTTTTTCCGACACTTTTTAATCTGTGGGTCATGCAGGTTTAAGGGTCATGCTGCGGTCCAGGACAAGCATAGTCAATGTCCAGTTCAACTAAAATGGTGGTTTAAAGACTCCTTTTTCTGGCACTTTTTAATCTGTGGGTCAGACAGGTTTAAGGGTCATGCTGCGTTCCAGGACACGGATAGTCAATGTCCAGTTCAAGTAAAATGATGGTTCAAATAATACTGCCTTCTGGCACTTTTTAATTTGTGGGTCATGCAGTTTTGAGGGTCATGCTGCGGTCCAGGACAGGCATAGTCAATGTCCTGTTCAACTAAAATGGTGTTTCAAAGACTCCTTTTTCCGGCACTTTTTAATCTGTGGGTCAGACAGGTTTGGGGCTCATGCTGCGTTCCAGGACAGGGACAGTAAATGTCCAGTTCAACTAAAATGATAGTTCAAATAATACTGCCTTCTGGCACTTTTTAATTTGTGGGTCATGCAGGTTTAAGGGTCATGCTATAGTACAAGACAGGGATAGTGAATGGTCTGTGACTTTTTTCTGTGACTTTTATAACCTAACTGTCTTGCCTAAGATGTAGCATGTATCCAGTTTGCTGTTGTGGATGTCAATTCCAGCTTCTCCAGCCCTGTTTGGGTGTAAGAATGAAGATGTTGTTCCTCTCCCATAGACTTTAATGGTCATCGGCGATAATCTGTTATCGACTATCGTACATCGTCATGATAATTGCCAATATCGAATATCGAATAGATAGTGATAGTTGACACAATCACTCATCACTATTCAAAATTCCTATGTCCCCTTTTACAGCTCCGACAGGCAGACCTAGTTTAATGTGGTCTGTCTGAGAGGAGAAGTCGAAGTGGAGCTAGGAATTATTGTAATGTGCTATAGTTCTACACTTACAACAGTACACTACTAAAATAAATGATTTGTCAAGAACAATAAATAATTAAGTAAGAAATCCTGCTTGGAGGACCACAGGTCCCAGAAACACCTGTGCTGTGCTGCCTTTTGTTGTATATACTGAATTGCATTAAGGTTGAAAGCAGCCCAAATACATCTAAAATTGTTGTTATGAAAAATGTTTAATAAAACATCTGTACAACATCATCAGTGGCTTATTTGATGTTAAATTAGTGTAATTTTCATGGACTTTGGAATACATTTTATAGTGGAGAATATTTTCGTAGGAGATTATATATATATATATATATATATATATATATATATATATATATATATATATATATATATTGGCATTAATTTTATTGGCTAAAATTTTATAGCACTTGGATATGTCTGTTTATTAAGTACTTCATGTAAATGACAAATCCATTTTATTCTTGTAGTGGTGTAAGGCTCTGTTCACCCGGATTATTTCAGGGCGAATTTGTGGACGCAAATCCGTCCTGAAATACATTTCAAATACGTGTCACAAAGTGAAACCCGGAGACTTGTTTTTCCGAGCGCAAGACGGACAGATTCTCGTCGAGATAACCCCATAGTAAATAATGGGGAATGTATTTCCGACGTGAAATGCGTGCCACACTTTGTGACACGTATTTGAAAAAAATCTCCATTCTAAAATGTATTCCAAAGTCCGTGAAAATTACACTAATTTTACATCAAATAAGCCAATGATGATGTTGTACAGATGTTTTATCAATCATTTTGCATACCAACAATTTTAGATGTATTTGGGCTGCTTTCAACTTTAATGCAATTCAGTATATAAAACAAAAGGCAGCACAACACAGATATTGGATTAAAAACTGGCTATCGGATCGTACACAGAGAGTGGTGGTAAAATGACTCCTACTATGAGTGCTCCAAGGCTCAGTGTTGGGTCCTCTTTTATTCAATATATTTATTAGTGACATAGTGGAGGAGATTAGTAGCACTGTTTCTATTTTTGCAGATTACACCAAGCTACGTAGTGTAGAGCAATCTATGGAAGAAGTTCCTAAAGTGCAAGAAGACCTAAACACACTGAGTGCTTGGGCATGCACTTGGTAAATGAGGTTCAATGTGGATAAATGTAAAGTTCTGCATCTTGGTACTAAAAATAAGCAGGCATCATATGTAGAGATGGGCGAATTTCCCTAAATTCGTTTCGTTCACTTCGCCGAATTTCTCGGCAAAAAATACTTCGTTCCGAATTACTTCGGCACGAATCACGTTAAAAAACAGCTATTTCCAGGCTGCACAGAGCCTGCAGGGTGCTGTAGAACATTGTGCCATGCTTAAATATGCAGAGGGAGCTTGGTTTGGTCTTCATACAATGTCGTGTTTTAGTATGACACGCACATGACTGCCGCCGCTCTTAGAATCGCTTCACTATAAAATTCCCTGGGCACATAAGAGGGCAAAACTGACCAAAAAACTGAAGTGGGAATGTTGCCTGATAAAGTCATGCCAGAGAAAGCTGGAAAAAAACAAGCTGAGAGCTCAGGTGGCAACATAGTGACAGAGTGTGGAGGTGACGCGCTAGCCACAGCAGCATGAGGTCAGACAGTGGCACAAATGACATTCTGGAGGTGCAAAAACCAGGAATAGTCACAGAGTGCAACAATGACACAGATGTGGAGGTCACGGCAGCAGCAGCATAAGGTCAGACAGTGGTACAATGACAGAGTGTGTAGGTCACGGCATCAGCCACAGCAGCAGCATGAGGTCAGACAGTGGGACAATGACACAGTGTGTAGGTCACAGCAGCAGCCACAGCAGCAGCATGAGTCAGACGGGGCACAATGACACAGTGTGGAGGTCATGGCAGCAGCCACAGCAGCAGCATGAGGTCAGACAGTGGCACAATGACACAGTGTGTAGGTCACGGCAGCAGCAGCATGAGGTCAGACAGTGGCACAATCACATTCTGGAGGTGGCAAAAACAGGAGTAGGCCACAGAGTGGGACAATGACACAGTGTGTAGGTCACAGCAGCAGCCACAGCAGCAGCATGAGGTCAGACAGTGGCACAATGACACAGTGTGGAGGTCACGGCAGCAGCCACAGCAGCAGCATGAGGTCAGACAGTGGCACAATGACAGTGTGTAGGTCACGGCAGCAGCCACAGCAGCAGCATGAGGTCAGACAGTGGCACAATGACACAGTGTGGAGGTCACGGCACCAGCACACAGCAGCAGCATGAGTCAGACAGTGGGCACAATGACTTTCTGGAGGGGAAAAACGGGAGTAGGCCACAGAGTGAACAATGACACATGTGAAGGTCACGGGCAGCCACAGCACACATAGGTCAGACAGTGGCACAATGAACAGTGTGAGGTCACGGCAGCAGCCACACAGCAGCATGAGGTCAGGCATGGCAAAATTACATTTTGAGTGGCAAAAACGGAGTACCCAGAGTGGGACAATGACACATTGGGGAGGTCGGGCAGCAGCGACGCACAGCATGAGGTCAGACAGGGGCACAATGCAGAGTGTGGAGGGGGGGCAATACCAGTCCCGGTAAAGATGGTTGAGGGCAGAGGGAGAAACGTCAGCAGATTTGGCTCGGGCGGGGGGCGGCATCAAAATAGGGGCTGAGGCAGGTGTTGAACCCAGACTCATTTCTCACAGTTTGGGGGAGGCGTCATGACGATGTAGCCCTGACGCCAAAGGGGCTTTGGTGGTTGGAAATCCTGGCCCAACCACCCCTGTTTCATTTGAAAAAGGGTCAGTCGTTCCCATTTCCCCGTGGACATGGGGGATCCCCTTTGGGGGTAAGATCCCCCCCCGCCACACTGAACCCCGCTTGATGCCACACACGGGCCGGGGGCGGGAAGTTTCCCCACTGAAAAACTCGGCAAGTTGGGGCCCCCACACATCCAGTTTGGCTGCCCAGTAGTCCAGCGGATTTTTCTAACTGGGGGGGCAAGTGCTGTCCAAGTAGGCCACCACCTTTTGGGTTCGGGGACTGCTCCAGGTTGCGGCTGCTGGCACACCCTCCTCATAGGGGGTGAAGGAAGCTGTCATCAGGGGTCCCGTTTTGGTTACGCGATGAGCGGGACGCTCCTACCCCCCCACCCTTCCCCCAGCAGCCGCGGCAGTATACGTGAGCGTGAGGAACCCCCCGGTCAGACCTGCAAGGAGGGACGTGGGCCCCATAGGCAGCGGCCAAGATTAGAAGGTTTCCCAAGTATTTGATTTTTTCCTCCCCTCAAAAGCTGGAAAAAGGCCCCATTTTTGGACCGGGACGAGGGTCCAAAAGGGTAAACCAGAAGTCATCCCTCTGCCAGATGGACTATTCGGGTGTCACTGCCCGGAAATAACAAGCGGGGGGCATCGCAAGTGACTCCGAGGGGCTTCCCTGCCTCCCTTTCCACTGTTTAAAAGCCCCTGGTGCTTGGGGGCTCTGCCTCGTCTTCCTATCTCCCCTCTACCTCCTCCACTGCTCCTGTCCTCCTCTCTTTTTACCGGGGTAGAAAATCCCCTCATTTCACCCAAAAATGCTTCTGCTCCAAAGTCCTCCTCCTCCCCTTCATCCCCACCGGGCTAGTGGCCACGAAAAGTAGTCCCCCGCTCCATCCCCGCCCCAAAGATTTTTTAGCATCGTTCCAGGAATGAACAGTGGGGAAAGACGTTATTTTTCCCCTATCCCCGGCAATGACAAATAACGGGCCTCCTCGAATGGCGCAACAAACGGCAGGTGTCACGCATGAGCTGCCACTGGCTGACATCAAAGTTACACAGGGGAGTACTTCTGTCTGCCTGGATCATCAAAAAATCGTTAATGGCCTTTCTCTGTTCATACAGTCGGTCCAACATGTGCAGGCTGGAATTCCAACGGGTGGAAACATCGCATATCAGAGTGTGTTGGGGGAGGCCATTCTGCCGCTGCAACTCGAGGAGGGTGTTCCTGGCTTTGTACGAATGGATAAAGTGCATGCACAGTTTCCTGGCCATTTTCAGAATGTTCTGAAGATCGGTGGAAGACTTCAGGAACCTTTTCACAACCAGATTGAACACGTGCGCCATGCAGGGCGCATGGACCATCCCTCCTCGGTGCAGCGCGGACACCATGTTCCTCCCATTGTCCGTCACCATGGTTCCGATTTGCAGTTGGCGCGGAGAAAGCCACACATCGATTTCTTGCTGCATGACGCGGAGCAGTTCCTCCCCTTTGTGACTTCGTTCGCCGAGGCAAGCCAGGTGTAGAACTGCGTGACACCGCTGTGCCCTACACATGTGGTATGATGGAGCAGTACTTGTGGAGGCTGAGATGGTGGTGGTGGTGGAGGAGGAGGAGGCGGACATTGGCGCAGGAGCCGCAGTTTGACAATGTGGAGGAGAAAGCGGCGTCTCCTGTCCAAGTTGTTGGTGTGCCTGGGCTGGAAGCACATTTACCCATGGGGCCGTAAAGGACATGTACTGGCCCTGACCATAGTTACAGCTCCAGACGTCCGCGCTGCCGTGCACCTTGGAACAAACCGATAAGCTTAAGGACTGGCCCACCTTCTGTTCTACATATTTATGAAGTGCTGGTACTGCCTTTTTGGAAAAGAAATGACGGCTTGGAACTCTCCATCTCGGCTCGGCACAAGCCATTAGTTCTCTGAATGGTGCAGAGTCCACCATTTGGAAAGGGAGGGACTGCAGTACCAACAACTTGGACAGGAGCACGGTCAGCTTCTGCACCTTAGGATGGTTGGACGCATACTGTTGTCTCTTTGCAATCACCTCGCTGAACGACTGCTGGCGCCATGAGTAGCGAGGAGCAGGAGCATCTGGACCGGGAGATGATGTCAAAGAGAAACAGCTCCCTTCTGCAGAGATGGTGGAGCCTTGACTGGCTGCAATAGCATGCGTGCCACTGGGCGCTGCTGCTGCTGTTGCTGCGGCGGCAGGATGGACCACCACATCTGAGCCACGTTTCTCCCAGGCCACCGGATGGTGACGCTGCATGTGTTGACGCAGGGCCGTGGTGCCAACGTTAGCTCCCTGGCCACGCTTCACTTTCTGCTTACAGATTCTACATATACCCATATTCGGCTCCTCCGGTGTCTTAGCAAAGAACTGCCACACCGCCGAGTATTGGATTTTACCGCCAACGCTCCGCACTGAGTGACTTCTGCCGCCGCTGCCTCGCTGAGCCCCTGTGACGCTACTTTCTTGGACCTGCGAAGCGGGTTTTTTACCCCGTGGCCGCTTGGCTCCCGACCTCACACTGCTGCTATCCTGCTGACTCACGGCCACACGACCCACTTGCTGGCTGCGCCGCTGCCTGACGCGCAAGCTGACGCCCTCTTCTCCTGACGATGATGAAGCCCTTGCCTCATCCGGCTCCCAAGTGCGGTCGGCTACATCATCATCTATTTGTGTTTCATCGTCACTGCTGTCCTCATCACCGGTCTTGGTATGCAGAGGCTGACCCCTCACAACATGACCTCCCATGCCACTCTCAACATCTATACTTTGCCGCCTACTGCAAGAAGCAGGGGATATTGGCCCCATTTCTTCGCTGCCAAGTAGCTGCTGACTGCCATCCTCAAATTGTTCATCCTCGCTATATAGTGGCGCTGAGCCCAGACCACATAGTAGATCTCTGGCTGAGGGAACCGGATGGGACAGAGGCGGGTTGAGGACAGGTGAGGGACGCTGACCCGCTCCCGGGCCATGCCAACTAAGGGTTGTGTCTGACGTTCCCACCGACTCTTGGCTGGGGTTGTCAGATGTCATCTGGGAGGAAGTGGATGACCTAGTCAACCAATCAAGAACCATTGGGTTGCTAGTCAGCACACAGTCGCTAGATGACAGCGGCAGTTGTGGCCTCACCGAGTGACCCCTGCTGCAACGTCCCCTTGCTGTGCTGCGACCTGCTCCAGGAATGTTTGTGCCTCTGCCACTCGCAGGTGAAGAGCCTGCCACCTCTCTGTCTGACATACTGTTTGTTCTAAAATGTACAGACACTGTTTGATGAAGATATCTGTATATGATAAATACACACCCTGTATTTGACGCCAAATGAACCCACTAAGAAGCTTGGGTAACCCTTGGATATAAATTGCGCTCCACAAATGGGCAGGAAAAATTGACTTGTATGTGCTGTTTAAAAACTCTGTGTATTTTACTGAATATAAAAGCACAAACAGGCTTAATTAACCTTCGGATATGAATTATGCTACAGAATTTCTTCTGTGGCGGTGAAAAACAAAGTTTCTTTTACTGAGTACAACTGCAGAACAACGCTTAATTAACCCCTGGATGTAAATTGCGCCAAACAATTGGGCCACCACAAACTAGTAGCTTTGTAGCGTGTTACAATTACGTGTTTTCTACGCCACACAACAAGAGATAAAATTGTAATTAACCTTCGCTTGTGAATTATGCTACAGTAAAAATGTATATATTTTGGCGTTGAAAATGACGGTTTCTTGGGGTCAGCACACCAGCAAAACAACGCTTAATTAACCCCTGGATGTAAATTGCGCAAAAGAATTGAGCAACCACAAACTAGTAGCTTTGTAGCGTGTTACAATTGTGTGTTTTCTACGCCACACAACAAGAGATAAAATTGTAATTAACCTTTGCTTGTGAATTAGGCTACAGGAAAAATGTATATATTTTGGCGTTGAAAATGACGTTTTCTTGGGGTCAGCACACCAGCAAAACAACGCTTAATTAACCCCTGGATGTAAATTGCGCAAAAGAATTGAGCAACCACAAACTAGTAGCTTTGTAGCGTGTTACAATTGCGTGTTTTCTACGCCACACAACAAGAGATAAAATTGTAATTAACCTTCGCTTGTGAATTATGCTACATTAAAAATTGTATATATTTTGGCGTTGAAAATGACGGTTTCTTGGGGTCAGCACACCAGCAAAACAACGCTTAATTAACCCCTGGATGTAAATTGCGCAATAGAATTGAGCAGCCAAAAATGAAGTGGTATTTGTATTGTAAAAACGCTGTTTCTTTAAATGAATACAACAGGAACTGGCTTAGATCCCACTTGGATATTGAATGTATATGCAGCTGCAGTGGACGCACACTGGATTTCAGATCCAATACCCCAAAAAATCAGAAATAGAACATTAAGAGAACAGTCTCTGAGACAAGCTGAGACACCCCACAAAAATCGCTGTATAAAAATCAGTTCTTCAGTGAGAGCTATCACAATCAGCCGCGGCAGCACCTTCCCTAGTCAGTACAGTGAGAGGAGTGTGAGCTCCCGGCGTCGCGCCCGGACTTATATAGTGCGGTGACGTCACAGAATCCCGCCGGTCTCTGATTGGCTTCATCTCTGCACATGTCATGCAGGCTATGCCCTTCTTCCTCCCAGAGTGCTTTGTCCCATGTAGCGCCATGTGCTTGCAGCCATTTTATCAATCAAAAGCACACTTTGTTCACCCAAAGTACCCCAACCTTCGACTTCGTTCAGAACCAAAGTTTTCCTGACATTCTAAACGAATTCCACTTCGTTAGAATCGATTCGCCCATCTCTAATCATATGTGCTAAGGGGAAAAAAAACTGGGAGAAGCGCTTGTTAAGAAAGATTTAGGTGTTCTTGTAGATCTAAGGCAAGCAAGATATTGGCGTGTATTAAAAGAGACATGGACTTGTGGAACAGGGACGTAATGTTACCGCTGTATAAAGCATTGGTGCAGCCTCACTTGGAATATGCTGTTCAGTTCTGGGCTCCAGTTTTTAGAAAAGATGTAATGGAGCTAGAGAGAGTGCAAAGATGAGCAACCAAACTTATAAGGGGAATTAAGCATCTTAGTTATGAGGAGAGGTTAAAAGAATTAAACTTATTTAGTCTTGAGAAAAAAAGACATGATTAATTTATATAAGTATACAAATGGTCCCTACAAAAAGTATGGGGAAAAACTATTTCATGTAAAACCCCCTCAAAAGAGGACATTCCTTTTGGCTGGAGAAAAAAGGATTCAATCTCCAGAGCAGAAAAGCGTTCTTCACTATGAGAACTATAAATCTGTGGAATAGCCTGCCTGGAGAACTGGTTACAGCAGGAACAGTTGCAAGTTTCAGGAAAGGCTAGATATCTACCTGAAACTAAAAAAAAGATTAATTTTTATGTAGCCATATTAAATTCTAGATCCAGCCTGATGGCAACTCTGGGATCAGAAATGAAGGGCCACATGCATGAAACAGTTTTGGTATAAAACTCAAGTAAGTTTTAGACCAAAACCGTTTCAAACATGTGGCCCGAAATCTTCCTTAGAGCAAATTGGTTCTTGCCTTATGGGTTTTAAGCATTCACCAGTAAGGGAAGCTAGGCTTAAAAAAACTCCTTATCTCCCTCCCTTCAGCCACATTTGTCCTGCCTTTGGTTAAACTTGACGGACATATGTCCTTTTTCAACCGTACTAGCTATGTAAACTATGTATAGGTGTATTACTGGGTGACTTATTTATGAAGTATTAAGCTATCATACTTTTGAAAAAGCAAATTTGTCAGCGCTGATTTTTATTGTGCAGTGTACTGCTGAAGTGCTGGACAGGATCTATGTACAGTAGAATACACATAAAATTATTGACAGGAACAAACGTTTTTTTTTTCCCTGTAAAAATAAATACTGCAGTTCACAATGTGGCATGAAAAATGCTGTGTGAACCCAGTCCTACTGAGCAAAATATAACCCGGGCCCCAGATGTCTTAGTACTAGAGATTTGCGAATTTCCCGAAATTCGGTTTGTTCACTTCGCCGAATTTCTCGGCAAAAAATAACTTCATTCCGAATTACTTTGGGACGAATCACGTTAAAAAACAGCTATTTCCAGGCTGCACAGAGCCTGCAGAGTGCTGTAGAATGTTGTGCCATGCTTAAATATGCAGAGGGAGCTTGGTTTGGTCTTCATACAATGTTGTGTTTTAGTATGACACACAGATGACTGCCGCCGCTCTTAGAATCGCTTCACTCTAAAATTCCAAGGGCACTTAAGATGGCAAAACTGACCAAAAAACTTAAGGAGGAATGTAGCCTGATAAAGTCATGGCAGCGACAGCTGGAAAAAAACAAGCTGAGGGCTCAGGTGGCAATATCAGTGACAGAGTGTGGAGGTGACGGCGGCAGCCACAGCAGCATGAGGTCAGAGAGTGGCACAATGACATTCTGGAGGTGGCAAAAACAGGAGTAGGCCAAAGAATGGCACAATGACACAGTGTGGAGTTGACGGCATCAACAGCAGCAGCAGCATGAGGTCAGACAGTGGCACAATGACATTCTAGAGGTGGCAAAAACAGGAGTAGGCCACAGAGTGGCACAATGACACAGTGTGTAGGTCACGGCAGCAGCCACAGTAGCATGAGGTCAGACAGTGGCACAATGAAGGTGTGTAAGTCACGGCATCAGCCACAGCAGCAGCATGAGGACAGACAGTGGCACAATGACAGTGTGTAGGTCACGGCAGCAGCCACAGCAGCAGCATGAGGTTAAACAGTGGCACAATGACACAGTGTGTAGGTCACGGCATCAGCCACAGCAGCAGCATGAGGTCAGACAGTGGCACAATGACAGAAGGTCACGGCATCAGCCACAGCAGCAGCATATGGTCAGACAGTGGCACAATGACAGTGTGTAGGTCACGGCATCAGCCACAGCAGCAGCATGAGGTCAGACAGTGGCACAATGACAGTGTGTAGGTCACGGCAGCAGCCACAGCAGCAGCATGAGGTCAGACAGTGGCACAATGACATTCTGGAGGTGGCAAAAACAGGAGTAGGCCACAGAGTGGCGCAATGACAGACTGTGTAGGTCACGGCATCAGCCACAGCAGCAGCATGAGTTCAGACAGTGGCACAATGACAGTGTGTAGGTCACGGCAGCAGCCACAGCAGCAGCATGAGGTCAGACAGTGGCACAATGACAGTGTGTAGGTCACGGCAGCAGCCACAGCAGCAGCATGAGGTCAGACAGTGGCACAATGACATTCTGGAGGTGGCAAAAACAGGAGTAGGCCACAGAGTGGCACAATGACACAGTGTGGAGGTCACGGCAGCAGCATGAAGTCAGACAGTGGAACAATGACATTCTGGAGGTGGCAAAAACAGGAATAGGCCACAGAGTGGGACAATGACACAGTGTGTAGGTCACGGCAGCAGCCACAGCAGCAGCATGAGGTCAGACAGTGGCACAATGACAGAGTGTGTAGGTCACGGCATCAGCCACAGCAGCAGCATGAGGTCAGACAGTGGCACAATGACACAGTGTGTAGGTCACGGCAGCAGCCACAGCAGCAGCATGAGGTCAGACAGTGGCACAATGACATTCTGGAGGTGGCAAAAACTGGAGTAGGCGACAGAGTGGCACAATGACAGAGAGTGGAGGTGACGGCGGCAGCAGCATGAGGTCAGACAGTGGCACAATGACAGAGTGTGGAGGTGGGTGGCAATACCAGTCCCTGGTAAAGATGGTTGGTGGCAGATGGAGAAACTGTCAGCAGATGTGTGGCATCAGACGGGTGGCGGCATCAGATTAGTGGCTGAGGAAGGTAGTTTGAACCCAGACTCATTTCTCACAGTTTGGGTGAGGCGTCATGGCTGGTGTAGTCTGACGTCTAAGGCATTGGTGTGTGGAAATCCTGGCCGATCCAGGCCTGATTCATCTTGACAAATGTCAGTCGTTCCACATTTCTCCTTGGGGTAACGATGGCCCCCGCCGCACTGAACACCCGCTCTGATGCTACACTACTGGCCGGGCAGGACAGCTTCTCCACTGCAAACTCGGCAAGCTGCGGCCACACATCCAGTTTGGCTGCCCAGTAGTCCAGCGGATCTTCTAACTGGGGTGACAGAGTGCTGTCCAAGTAGGCCACCACCTGTTGGTTCAGGGTCTACTCCAGATCCTGCTGCTGCTGCTTCTGCTGGCGACTGCCCTCCTCACTAGGGGGTGAAGGAAGCTGCTCATCAGTGACTCCAGACTTAGGTTGCTGCTCAAAGAGCTGGTACTGCTCCTACCCCCCCCCCCACCTTCCCCAGCAGCCTCGGCTGTAGTACGTTAGCGCTGAAGAACCCCCCGGTCAGACCTGTCAGAGGAGGGACGATGCCACACATAGGCAGCGGCCAACTGACTACGGAGGATTTCCCTATATGTATTTGAGTTTGTCCTCCCTCTCAATAGCTGGAAAAGGCTCCCATTTTGGACCGGTAGCGAGGGTCCAATAGGGTGGAGAGCCAGAAGTCATCCCTCTGCCGGATGCTGACTATTCGGCTGTCACTAGCCAGGCAAATCAGCATGCTGCGGGCCATCTGCACAAGTGCTTCCATCTCCACTGTATACTGCCACGGTGCTTGCGGGTCATCTGCCTCGTCTTCCTCATCTCCATCTACCTCTCCAGCTGCTCCTGCTCCTCCTCTCTTGTCACCTGTGTAAAAAATCCACTCATTTCACCAGACAATGCTTCTGCTCCAATGTCCTCCTCCTCCTCCTCCTCCATTTCAGTCCCCACCGGACTCATGTGGCCGCGAGATGTAGTCGCCACGTCTCCAGTCCCCTGCCCAGACAGATTTTTCAGCATCTGTTCAGGACATGAAGCAGTGGAATGACGTTATTCATCCGTAGTCCTGGCGACTGACAAATAACGTGCCTCCTCGAATGGCCTCAACAAACGCAGGTGTCACGCATGAGCTTCCACTGGCTGACATCAAAGTTACACAGGGGAGTACTCCTGTCCGCCTGGATCATCAAAAAATCGTTAATGAACTTTCTCTGTTCATACAGTCGGTCCAACATGTGCAGGCTGGAATTCCAACGGGTGGAAACATCGCATATCAGAGTGTGTTGGGGGAGGCCGTTCTGCCACTGCAACTCGAGGAGGGTGTTCCTGGCTTTGTAGGAATGGATAAAGTGCATGTACAGTTTCCTGGCCATTTTCAGAATGTTCTGAAGATCGGTGGAAGACTTCAGGAATCTTTTCACAACCAGATTGAACACGAGCGCCATTCCGGGGCGCATGGACCATCCCTCCTCGGTGCAGCGCGGACACCATGTTCCTCCCATTGTCCATCACCATGGTTCCGATTTGCAGTTGGCGCGGAGAAAGCCACACATCGATTTCTTGCTGCATGACGCGGAGCATTTCCTCCCCTGTGTGACTTTGTTCGCCGAGGCAAGCCAGGTGTAGAACTACGTGACACCGCTGTTCCCTACACATGTGGTATGATGGAGAAGTACTTGTGGAGGCTGAGATGGTGGTGGTGGAGGAGGAGGAGGCGGACATTGGCGCAGGAGCCGCAGTTTGACAACGTGGAGGAGAAAGCGGCGCCTCCTGTCCAAGTTGTTGGTGTGCCTGGGCCGGAAGCACATTCACCCAGTGGGCCGTAAAGGACATGTACTGGCCCTGACCGTAGTTACAGCTCCAGACGTGCGCACTGCCGTGCACCTTGGAACAAACCGATAAGCTCAAGGACTGGCCCACCTTTTGTTCTACATATTTATGAAGTGCTGGTACTGCCTTTTTGGAAAAGAAATTACGGCTTGGAACTCTCCATCTCGGCTCGGCACAAGCCATTAGTTCTCTGAACGGTGCAGAGTCCACCATTTGGAAAGGGAGGGACTGCAGCACCAACAACTTGGACAGGAGTACGGTCAGCTTCTGCACCTTAGGATGGTTGGACGCATACTGTTGTCTCTTTGCAATTGCCTCGCTGAACGACTGCTGGCGCCATGAGTAGCGAGGAGCAGGAGCATCTGGACCGGGAGATGATGTCAAAGAGAAACAGCTCCCTTCTGCAGAGGTGGTGGAGCCTTGACTGGCTGCAATGGCATGCGTGCCACTGGGCGCTGCTGCTGTTGCTGCGGTGGCAGGATGGACCACCACATCTGAGCCACGTTTCTCCCAGGCCACCGGATGGTGACGCTGCATGTGTTGACGCAGGGCCGTGGTGCCAACGTTAGCTCCCTGGCCACGCTTCACTTCTGCCCACAGATTCTACATATACCCCTATTTGGCTCCTCCGGTGTCTTAGCAAAGAACTGCCACACCGCCGAGTATCGGATTTTACCGCCAACGCTCTGCACTGCTGCATGACGCGCAAGCTGACGCCCTCTTCTGCTGACGATGATGAAGCCCTTGCTCACCAGGCTCCCAAGTGCGTTCGGCTACATCATTATCGATTTGTGTTTCATCGTCACTGCTGTCCTCATCACCGGTCTTGGTATGCAGAGGCTGACCCCTCACAACATGACCTCCCATGCCACTCTCAACATCTATACTTTGGGAGATGCAGGGGATATTGGCCCCATTTCTTTGCTGCCAAGTAGCTGCTGACTGCCCTCCTCAAATTGTTCATCCTTGCTATATAGTGGCGCTGAGCCCAGACCACATAGAAGATCTCTGGCTGAGGGAACTGGATGGGACAGAGGCGGGTTGAGGACAGGTGGGGCCGCTGACCCGCTCCCAGGCCATGCTAACTAAGGGTTGTGTCTGACGTTCCCACCGACTCTTGGCTGGGGTTGTCAGATGTCATCTGGGAGGAAGTGGATGACCTAGTCAACCAATCAAGAACCATTGGGTTGCTGAACAACATATGGCCGCTAGATGACAGCAGCAGTTGTGGCCTCACCGAGTGACCCCTGCTGTGACGTCCCCTTGCTGTGCTGAACCTGGGCCTGGAATGTTTGTGCCTCTGCCACTCGCAGGTGAAGAGCCTGCCACCTCTCTGTCTGACATACTGTTTGTTCTAAAATGTACAGACACTGTTTGATGAAGATATCTGTATATGATAAATACACACCTTGTATTTGACTCCAAATGAACCCACTAACAAGCTTGGGTAACCCTTGAATATAAATTGCGCTCCACAAATGGGCAGGAAAAATTGACTTGTATGTGCCGTTTAAAAACTCTGTGTATTTTACTGAATATAAAAGCACAAACAGGCTTAATTAACCTTCGGATATGAATTATGCTACAGAATTTCTTTTACTGAGTACAACTGCAGAACAACGCTTAATTAACCCCTGGATGTAAATTGCGCAAAAGAATTGAGCAGCCACAAACTACTAGCTTTGTAGCGTGTTACAATTGCGTGTTTTCTACGCTACACAACAAGAGAAAAAATTGTAATTACCTTTGCTTGTGAATAATGGAACAGGAAAATTGTAATTTTTGGCGGTGAAAAAGACGGTTTCTTGGAGTCACCACAGCAGAAAAACAACGCTTAATTAACCCCTGGATGTAACTTCCGCAAAAGATTTGAGCAGCCAAAAATGAAGTGGTTATTTGTATTGTAAAAACCGCTGTTTCTTTAAATGAATACAACAGGAACAGGCTTAGATCCCCCTTGGATATTCAATGTGCTGTGAGCAGATAGCATTAAAATGTATATGCAGCAGCAGTGGACGCACACTGGACTTCAGATCCAATACCCCAAAAAATCAGAAATAGAACATTAAGAGAAACAGTCTCTGAGACAAGCTGAGACACCCCACATAAATCGCTGTATAAAAATCAGTTCTTCAGTAAGAGCTATTACAATCAGCCACGGCAGCACCTTCCCTGATCAGTACAGTGAGAGAAGTGTGAGCTCCCAGCGTCGCGCCCGGACTTATATAGTGCGGTTACGTCACAGAATCCCGTCGGTCTCTGATTGGCTTCATCTCTGCACATGTCATGCAGGCTATGCCCTTCTTCCTCCCAGAGTGCTTTGCCCATGTAACGCCATGTGCTCGCAGCCATTTTATCAATCAAAAGCACACTTCGTTCACCCGAAGTACCCCAAACCTCGACTTCGTTCAGAACCAAAGTTTTCCTGAAATTCTAAACGAATTCCACTTCGTTCGAATCAATTCGCCCAACTCTAGTTAGGACCCAAACAACGCACAGTGTCTGGTCTAGGGTCTGAATCAATTTAGTGCATCTAGTCTAGGTTTGTGTTTACACTGTGGTTTGAAGTTATTTTGGGGTCTGTAATAATAAGACATCAAAATTCTCTGACATTTTTTCCACAGCATGTAAATAGTATTTACTAAATGTTTATTTATTGGAAATTATCAAATCAGTGTATGATTTTGTTCACTGGCAATCTGCTACATGGGGGATACCATTGCCCTTTTCAGAAATAATCCACTGTAAATATCTTAGAAGAACTTCTACCATCGAGAAGGCTTAGCAAATGTTGACAGTCTCATCCAATGTAGTAGTAGGGTGACAGTATGTGATCTTCAAGTGTTTCTGTGTGTATCACCATCCCTTCTCCTTTTTCTGTGCATTCCCTTGTAGTCGAATATCTTGCTGATTATGATCATATATAAACTACGGTAGAGTGCTTACATAATTGAGATAAAACACAAATCTGGAAATGTTGATACTTTGGTTCTTGCTTGTACTGTAATGTAGTACAAGTAGTGAAAGTCACTTCTAACATATTAATTTGCTGTCTTTTAACTCCATGGTTTGTTGAACAGTTCACATGAAGAGATGTGATTAATGTATCTCTGCTTACTAATTGGTTGTTGATGTGAAGAAGAGGTTCACAGTGTTAAATATCTTTTCCTCCAGAGTAACATCAAGCTGTGTCTCATGAAAACTGTGCCTGTAGACAGATCATGAAAAGTCAGAACCATAACGCCCTTGTAAGGAAATTTACTTCACCCGCTCTTTGGAATCGACTTGGTTGAATTGATCTATAAAGGGTTGTCCATCCCAATAAAGTGTACAGTTGCCTGGGTATATTTGGAAATGCAATGAAAATTAATAGAGAAAACTGCATGACTCATTTTTTGCGGACGACTTATAGCACACTACAAGCTGGCTGCAGATGGTCCTTATTGAGATGGGACAACCCCATTAATAACATTAATAAATTCAATTATGAGCGATAAAAGTTAAAATTCCACCTTCTTGATTCCAAAACAATAACTAAAACGACTGTTTGATACTTTCCATTTCCTTCTCAGGACTAAAGCTCAGACACTGGTCACTGACCTCTGGGCTGAAGACCTGTTCACTCACTTCAAAGAGAAAATGTAATGTTATGTGGATTCTCAGGGTCACCATGAGAGATGGAGATGCAAACCACACCAGGGACTGGAGTCTAAAGGACCCCGGGTTTTCACCAGAGCCCACTACTGGGTTGGACTGACTTAGCTGCGAGGAACCCCCTGGTTACTATCTCTGACATTGCTACTCATGGTGACAGTCGAAGTGCTGGATGTAGGTAGGCAGGAACAGACAGAAGTAACAGGTCACAGGCAGGTACCAACCTATGATAAGAAGCGGAGTCCCAGGCAGGTAGCAGACTGGCATAGTGGCAGGTAACAGCAGTACAGGTAAATGCAGGGACCACAACGTCAATACACTCAGGTAACAGACAGCAACCAGAGGTTAGAATCATATGCTGATGATCTTAAATGTCTCAAACATCTGAACCTCCAATTCTCACCTATAAGGGGCCGTTTACACGGCAGTGGACAAATACCGGCCGGTTTGCCGGCCGGTATTTGTCCAGTTTTGCGGCCGTCCCCAGGGCCGCAGTGGGGACGGCTTTTCTCCGCGATGAGCGGAGAACAGCCCTCCCCCCTCCCATTGAGATCCATGTTCCAACCGGAAAAAACGGAGGAAAGATTTGCTTAAAATGTTTTGTCGACGGTCCCCCGGGGCCCGGACAAACCCCCCGGGCGGAAAAACCCTCAGTGGGGATTGCTGCACGGTTTTCCATGAGACAATTGTGTATTTTCGGCCGTTTTTCGGGCCCGGTCTGAAAAACCGCAAAGGGCTGAAAAACGGCCGAAAACCCTGCAGGGGGGGAATGCCCTAAATTTGCCGTGCTGTACCATTCTCGGGCTTCTACCCTTTAGTCAGGAAATTCTACCCCTTACAGTTTTAAGGGGCCCCTGGGGGAAATTTTTTTTCAACGGGCCCCTCCAAGATCCAAATTGGAAAACCCCCTTTTTTGTCCCATCACTTTTGACATACATGCATTGGGCACTCACAAGACTTATCTTAGAAAATTTTTTTTTGGGTTTTGGCGATTCATCCCTTTTATGAAAAAAAAACTATGCCAATTTATAAAACGGGTTGGCCATTTTAAACAACCCACTTCCAAACCTTTATCTCCCCACTTCACCAAATTTCAAAAACTTTTTGCAAGGGCCTTACCTTGCCCCCACAGCAGTTGAAGGAAAAGAAATTGCTGTGAACAAAGCTTTAAGCCGAAACATGTAACGTGTGGTTTGACTTTAATTTTTATGTGCAGGGATAAATTTTGCTTTTTTATGCTTTTAGTTTCAAGTTTTGGTTTTTTATATCTATGGTGGGGAAACAAAATTTTATTTTTTCACCCACCCCATGTGTTATGATCCATTATTATTTTTTTTTTTTTTTTCTTTTTTTTAATGTTTTTACTTAATTTTTATATATAATTTTTTGTCTTAATATACCTCTACTTGTAAAGTGGTGGGAAATGTTGGGCTATAAAAAATAAATATTATTAATTCCCTATTAAACTGTTATTATTGAGTTCCCCCTTTTCAATGGGAAACAGTTAAAACAAAACCCCATAAAGATTGCCCCTTTAACCCCAATTGCAGTAGAGTTTCACCCTTCTTTAAGCCTTTAACAAGTGATTACAGGATACGAAATGTAATGCATTATGTGATGTTTATGCTGCTTTATGTGCTTTCCTTTAGGAGATGTAGCTCAGGTTTACGGGATAAAAAAAATGCCTGGCTCTAGAAAATATCCACATATTTGTAGAAATTTTTGTGCTTTTTTTATAACATGGTGACAGAGAAATTTACCCCATGTTCCAGGAGGCAATAATGTTAGGAGCAGAAGCTGATATAGGAAGCCCTATGCTATACATAGATTGGTGTATTTGAGACTGTGTAAAGGGGTTTCCTCTCGGGTTATAAGAAAAAGCAAAAGTAAACGTTCCGGGGATATTTGCGTGGCATAGCAGAGAGGGGAAAGTCATCGGAAGCATGTTTTTCGGTTTGGCAAACTGCACACTTGGCAACTCTCCCAGACCCCAGAAATATACAGTCTGGTTCATCCTATAGCAGTTGGCAACGGAGTTAGCTGACAAATCCCAGCTGTTTAACCCCTTAACCCGAACGCCTGAAAGGTAGTTAATGACCAGAACATTTTTTTTAGTTTTTTAGTTAATTTGTAACTTTTTATTTATTCAATTGCGCAGTTGTATGAGGCCTTGTTTTATTCGAAACGAGTTGTACTTTATGGGGGAAGTTTAGTTCACTTATAAAAATTTCAGTTTTTTTTTTTTTTTTTACACCATTCACATTTCACATTTAATACTGTTAGATTAATTTAAAGGTTATTATGGTCGTGTGGATACCAATTGTGTAGGTTTTTTGTGTGTGTGTTTAATTTTTTGCACAATTATTTTTTATTAAATATTTTTTTTTAATTTTATTATTTTTAAAAAAAAATTTAACATTTTTATTTTTTTTTTTTTTTTTTTTTCCCCCTAAGAAGGGAAATTTTACTTTTTTTTTTTTTTTTCCGAGAAAATTTTAGCTATTCAAATGCTAATCTTTAATTGTGCAGTCTGACACGGCAGTGATTAGGGAAGAACAGTGGTCCTAGTACTGGCTTAGTAACCCGGGGTCGGGGCCAAAATCTAGGTCCCCCGGGATGATGTGAGCCCTTCCCGGGCCTGTCGGGTACTGGGGGGTTCCACCCCCAAGAGCGGGGAACCCTTTGATTGCGCTGGGTAACGCACCCCCCGCAATCAAACGGTTAAAGCACCGGGGGGCGGGGTTTCCTCTGCTCCCCCGGTGCTCGCAGGGGAACTCTGGATGGGGTGTGTAGTAAAGCCCCGATCCGCGCGCTTTTTCGCTGGGCGCCCCCCAACTCCGATGTCTGCACGAAACAAAAGACTTTGCTGCAACAACGACCTGCACCGCCGCGTCAAAAATCGGTGGGCGGCCATTAAGGAGTTAAAAACCCTAAAAGTGCGGTTGGGTTTATTAACAAAGGGAAAGGGGGCTTCCACTATCACTTTTGGGCATCCTTGCAATGTGATAGCATGTTGCCCATGATTGCCATAGAAGCAAAAACCAATTAATGCCTCCAAGTTGTCATGACGCTCTTTTAGAAATTTATGTCCCGGTCCAGTATATTAATTAGAAAACATAATGACAATCCGATGACACTGTATATGTCACCCTACTTATTCAAAAAAACAAAACAAAAAGAAAGAGTAACCCAAAACAGCAAAAAAAAAAGATAAAAAATATTAAAAGATTTAATGAACAAACAAATTTGGGGGCTTACCTTTGTAAACCCCGGGGAGCTGGTAACTAACTTTTTTCCCCAAGGGAAAAGGGGGCTTGCCCGAGGGGAAAGGGATCCTGTTAAAACCTAACCTTTTAGGGCCAAGGGGGGCTGTTAACGGGCTTTTTTGCCTGTTTTTTGGGTATAATGGCCCCCACTGTGCGGCTCGAGTCGGTGCATAATGCGATGTTAGGGCAACTTCGCCCCCTTGTAATGGCCCCAACATGAAAGGGGCGCGTGGGTCGTTTGGGCGGGCGCACCAGATTCGAAAAATTGACGCTATATGAATCCAGCGGCAAGTCAGGGCATCCAGCTCCCCAAGGGAGCCTAGTTCAATGTGGTTATTGAGCCCGGGGGAGGCGAAGTGGACTAAAATTTTTTTTTTAAGGGGCAAAAGGTACAGTTACAACAGTACAATAATAAAAATGACTTGACAATAAAAGTAATTAATTCATAAAGAGAAATATCCAGGTTGTATAAAAAAGGTTTCAAATCTCCAAAATTCTGGCTCTCTATAAGTTTCCGACTACCAAATTGAAAATTAATGGAACTCTATCAGAGTAATTTTCCATTCGTAACGGAACAAGGGAAGGGTGTCCCCTCTTTTGTATTTTAGTTATGGAAAATTTACTCTCTGCATTACGTAGCTACCCGGAGATAAAGGGTATCCAAATTGTTGGGAAAGAATATAAATGCTCGGCGTTTGCCGATGACCTTTTGATGTATATTACCAACCAAGTCACCTCTCTCCCCCCACTTATGTCTCTGCTACATGATTTTGGTATCTGGTCAAATTTTAAAATAAATATCTCTAAGTCCGAAGCTTTAAGTATTGGCTTGTCCCCTTCCATTTTGAGTTACCTTAAGCGGTCATACCCCTTCATGTAGCCATATCAGGGCCTGTCCTATCTGGGTATTGTTATCCCCTCGGGCCTGTCTAAACTTTTCTCCCTGAACTTCGAATCTATTTTTGGACGAATTGCTTGGGATTTGGGCTCTTGGGCTAAAAAAGATTTTACGTGGTTTGGGAGGGTCAATATACTCAAAATTACAGTTTTACCGCGTATTCTTTATTTGACCCAAACAATACCCATTCATATCCCAAATTCTTTCTGGAGACGCCTGCATAGACATTTACATGGTCCTCTGCTCATCCCAGACTTTCGTATGTCATGCTAACTAGGCACAAAACCCTGGGTGGATTGGGACTTCCGGATTGTAGGAGGTATTATCTGGCGTCGGTCTATTCGCAGGTCCTGGACCTGTTGTGCCGGGGCGATGGGAAAATCTGGACTCGTATAGCACGTGATGTCTGTTCCTTGTTTCTTGCTTCACTTCCCTGGGTCTGGAATTGCTCCCCTTGTAAACCAAAATTTTTAAACATGTCTTTTCTCTACCCGACATACCCTGGTCTCAATTCACTCGCATAAAATATACCATGGCTTGATTGACAGATTAGGCCCCCTTATGAATATTTCTGAAAATACAGCCTTCCTACCTGTCACGGGTTTTTACCATTTCTCTGCAAGCTCTAAGTTAGCTCCTTTGCGCCTTTGCCAGGTGGTTTTAAGTGGAAGGCCTGTGCCGTTATCCACGTTAGCCACAGAGTCCACTTTTCACAAATCTTCTGGCTTCTACTATGCGCAACTACGACACTTCCTTTCCTCTTTTGGCAACACCCTTAATGCTCAGAAGCTCCTTACTAGGTTTGAACAGCTGTGTATTCAAGATTCACCTCCACTGCACTCTATCTCCATCCTGTATAATGAACTCTCCATTACAGATCAGTCGGAACTCCCTGCCTACTGTGCGGCCTGGGAGATGGAACTTGATAAACACTTCACTCTCTCACAATGGCACAAGTGCTATACTCTAAACCACAAAGCAGTTATGGCGACAAAAGCTCAAGAAACCAGTTTCAAGATACTGACTAGGTGGTACATGTCCTTCATAAATGGTACCCCTCGGTCTCGGATGCATGCTGGCGTTGTGGGTCGGCTAAGGGAACCATGGTGCATATCTGGTGTGAATGCTCAATTTTGCAGAGCTTTTGGAATGCGGTCTTCTACTCTATTATGCAAACCAGGGGAAAGGGCCCACTCCCAAAGGGCACCAGAAGTAGCCCTGTTATTTATGTTTGACATGGGAGTTCCCTTCTTCGGCACTTGCTGCAAGCAGCTAAGACCATTATTCCAAGGCACTGAAAATCTTCGGACCCCCCTTCATTGGAGGAATGGATTGCTGAGGTTTCTTCCACTTATCACATGGAGGAACTCTTGGCTACATCAGAGGAACGAGTGCGATTGTTGGTTAGGACATGGTCCCCCTGGCTTCAATTTGTGAACACTCCCGCTCTTCGTTCCCACACCATTTAAGCTATGCGTGGTCTTGATTTTATTTATTTGCACCTCCCGTCTCGCCGCCCTCATGTTTCTCCCCTGTCCACTCCGCCCCCCCCCCCCACATTATTATTATTTTTTTTGTGCGTGAGTGATGTCCATCCTGTGTTTGTCCTGTTTGTCCAATTTGTGGCTGAAATAAGAGTCTATCTCACCACATTAATTTGGACCTATAAAGTCCCTCTCAACTCAAAGGCCAACTTTTCTTTTCATGCCATTTTACTATGGTGTATTGGTTTTCTACTGTTTATTTTTTTGTAGTTTGTTGCATTGTTTGCATTTGTTAGTGACATCTTCGAGTATTGTTTTGTCTCTTTATTTCTCATCATATCGTGATTCACTTGCATTTTTGGCTTGTTTAACCTATAAGCCGTCGCATTCTGTTTTAGCACAGTTTATTTGAATGTCATGATCGCATGTTCGCGCTTTCTTTTTCCTTGTATTACCTTTCAATAAAAGCTTTTTGAATTGTTCATTTTAAATTACTGGAAATATATATAATATCTCAAAAGCAAGAAATATCAGCTATAAAATGTCTTAAAAATTCCGATAAACTTAAACTATTTTTACATTAAATAACCCCTCAATATATTGTATGATTTATTTTTAATACCAACAATTGGAGATTATTTTTGCTGCTTTCCCCTTTTATTCTTTTTAGAATATACAGCAGAGCCAGAAAGGCACAGGTTTGCGGTAACCTTTGGGGGTCCCCCAACAGGATTTTTTTTTGACATGCTTAATGATTTATTCTATTTCCACGTCTGAAACTTAAACATTTTAGGCGCATTACTTTGGCCAAAAATTCCGCAATGTGCCTCACACGGGGCACGGGGAACTTACACCGCATTAAGAGGACTTTGGGAAAGGGCCTACTCAGGCGCATTTTCAGGGAAAAAAAAAAACTGATTTCCACCGATCTTCTACATTCCCCCAAAAGAGGGGGATAGGTGTACAACAACAGGTGGACACAATAGGTCAAACGGATTAAAACAAAAGACACACCTAGATAGTATGTATATTAACCATGTGTGTATCGTGTATGACAATACTGCAAAGTATGCAGATGTCCCAAACTTGTCAACACCACAAATGTTTGTATATCATATATACAGTATAACAAACTACAGGTGTGTGTTAGCATCAAAAATAAGATTGGCTGACAAAACATGAAATACAATTGAAGGTGACAAGTTTGTGCTGAAAATGACAAACCTTTACATTGCCGTGTGATGAGAACTTCAGCTGAAAAGATGCAGATACATCTTACCACACTATAGGTGTATGTTCAGCTTCTCATCTTTAGGCAGTGGGCTGCAATAGTGATGCTCAGTCCCTTCATAGGCCTGTATACACTGTATAGAGAATAATGTAAGCTGCAGGCTGTGCTGCAACTGCAAGAGACACCAGGAGTCCCGCATTTCTCCATCTTAAAGGGATTGTCTCACTATATCAATTCATCTTACCTCAGTCCTGTTTTCTCCATTTCATTTTTGAATTGAGTGTTTACTGGCTTTACTGGCTACTACTGGCCTGTAGTGATGAGCTGCTGAGGACACCATGTCTGTAGCTTTAGCAACCAGTGCTGGTAGCCTATTAGGAGATATCGAACAAGTCTGTAGCTATAGTGATCTTAGGGGCTGATGCAGCCCATACCAGATGGGATATCTAGGAATCTGAAGGACACTGTTAGTGGACAGATATTGAAAAGTGACTTGTTTTTGCAAGATCTTTAACATAAAAAGCAATTCTTGTAGTAAGACAGCCCCTTTAAATGCGCAATCAACTGCGCTTGCGGTGACGTAGGCAGGATACGAGCCGGAAGTGCCGTCGGGCAGGCTGACGCGTCCATAGCTACCCGTGCTTCAGTGTAGTGGCAGAGGCCCGGGAAGTAGGATAATGCAATCAGAATGTGAGTAAGCTCAAGTATTAGGAGCAATCCTATTCAAAAAATTTATTTTAACAGCATTTTAGGCCGGAGAGACCGTAACAGTGATACAATGACCAACGAGTTTTGTTCAAAAGAAGACAAATCAAACAAGTCCAGTACTGTATGTACCTATGAGTCTAGGTTAAAGGCCCATTATTAAGGAAGCGGTGATATCCATAAATCCAGGAAGATTCATGAATATTGCTAATTAATATTCTGGATATATTTGTATGTAAGAAATACAGATTTTTGAACAATGAAATACTTATGAGGTATATTTTGGTATAATAGTAATAAAGTATATCAATTTGTACAATCTAAGAATGGAGGCTCTAGCCCTGTATCACATGGCAGCTTAGACTGTTTTCCTATGCCTTTCACTTGCTAAAATTAAAAGGTAAAACAATTGGGCACAGGATAACATTTTATAACCTGGCCTTCTAGACGATGCAGCACTAAAGGTCTGTAGGCCTCATGAGTAAATGGGGGTAGGTATCGTCTTGATACCTTGACATGGCTCTGCACTGCACATGAAATTGGTGTGTGACCCTGGATGGTAATATAACATTGTATTTTGTTAGATGCTATATGATTTGTAGCTGTTATTGGTAATTGGTTGTGTAGTGTTTATGTGACATTTGTTTCCTTTCTTTTGTTCCTGTATATCTCTATATCATTTATAACCATAAAACAATTTCATATGCTATACAATATACTTACTCGTGTCTCATTTTGTTGCACCTAACCTTCAAATCTAACCCAGTAAGAGGGTGATTGTATATATACAGTATATGTTCGTATAGATACATATTTATTTATAATATTTATATGACTATATATATGTATATGATACAGGGAATTTCTTACAACATGGCGAGCCAGGCAGGAGGTTATGAGTGCAATTGTGGGGTACATTTGTTTGTGTAGATATTGTATAGTGTGTTACTTTGATTTTGGGGTATTTGTTGTTGTGTAAGATTCAATATGGAGTGCTTCTTTAAAAAAGATTGCTAAAGTAAAGGACACAAAGGTGCTTATAACCATGATGGAGGGATCTAACGATCCATGGTTACAAGTTAAGAACTTTATATCTCAGGCTATTGCAACTAAAAAGTGTCAAAGTCTGAAGGAAAATGTGCTTTACTTTTTTCTGTCTGCTTCATAGCAGAGCGTTATGGAAAACTGAAAGCACAAAACGAGATTTTACACAACAAAGTAGAATGCCTTGATGTGTTGTATGGAGATCTGCAGGAGCAGAAAGATAGGCTAGAGGAGCAGATACATGTTTTGGATAAGGAGCTGGAAAGCTTTAAAATGTCTGCTAAAAACATGGTTTCTTTGTCAGTTAGCAACCAATTAGCAATGGCAGAGAACAAATTGTTGAAGATGGAAGTTGAGCAGCTTCAGGACAGGCTGAAGGCAGCAGAAAGCCATGTGGCTGGGAACACTGCATCCTCCATAGAGGATGAATTTGAGTTTGTTAAGAAGATAGCAAAAGAGGTTTCAAATGTGCCAAATATAGAGCAGTGCAGTGCCATTTCTCCACCAAAGTGTGCTAAAAATACAGTTTCAGCTTCAGCACCTCAAATGAAATGCAAATCGGTCAAATGTTTTTCATGTGCTCGTCTGGGGCATATAGCCAAATATTGTCCATTTTCTCTGAGGGAACAGAGGAAAGACAATAATGTGAAATGCTTTGCATGTGGACAATAGGGTCATATGGCAAAATTCTGCCCAGGACATAAAGAAAGGCATTTGAAAGTTTGCTTTTCATGTCACAGAACAGGCCATATTTCTCAATTCTGTTTCCAATTAAACAGTAGATATAAGGACCTAAAACCACAGCAGGATGGACCAGAAATGAAAGAAAGAGATAGAGTAAATTCTTTCACAAGGTGGGGATTTAGAGAAGGTCAAAATGGCCACCGGAAGCAGTCCCACTGGGTCCCATATCATGTGGTTCAGGCCCAAAATGAGAAACAGGAAACTCAAAGAAAATGGCTGCCATTGTCATGTGAAGGTGTAAAAGCTGTAACTGGTGTTAAAGGAGGAGACAAGGCGTCTGTTGTTTATTAATGGTTTAAGTTTTGTGTTTCAGGAAAAGTAACGGAGGATCCTGTCCATATAACTTTAGCCTTCATTGCAGGAATAGAGGACCTTAACAACATTGCTGTATTTTTTTTTAAGGGGAAGCCTCTAAAATGTAATATTGTGCAGTCAGGTGGAACAAATTCTAAATTGAGTTTTATTCTTTTGTTTTTGTTTTCCAAATGCCTGAACTGTTAGCTGGTGGTGCAAAAATTACCACTAATAGGAAAGTTGCTATTGTGGGCACTTGAAAGGGTGAGGTGTCTCCTTTTTTAGAAAACCTTCACACCTTTCCTGTGAATGTATTGTAGGGGGACAGGGAGCAAAAAACCAGTTAATTTCTTTTCTGGTGTGCAAAATTTTTGCTAGATTTTTTTTAAATTTGTTCATGGTAACAATTTTAATTTATTTTTAAAAATTGTTTTCTCCTTTAAAGGCCACACTGTATCAGGGTACATAGTGGCACTTTAAAGCCACACAGTCTGAATTTTTAATTTTTGCTTTTTATCTTTTTGTTTGTTTGTCCCAAAAAAAAATTAAATTGTCGGGTTGCCTCCATAGTTCAAGAAAGAGTAGGGTCTTTTTATTTGTTCCTTTGTTTATGAATGACCAATCACACTTGGTATTATACAAGCACCCAGGTCCCCAAACACTTTTTGATTTTAAATTACACATGGTCTTTCAGAAAGTGATTTTTCCCCCTTTAGAACTGGTTTGTGCTTTATAGTTAAACTTGGAGTGGATAGAGTTGCGAGACAAGGTGAATTCCCAACCCTTTTAGTAATTGGCTGGGGAATATTACCTTTTTTTTTGGGGTTAGTAAAATCTAGTTCCTGAACCACTGGTAACAGTGTCTTTCCCCCAAAAACCCTTTGTGTTTTATATAAAGGGTTTACATATCTGCTATGATGTAAAAGTGTTTTGCAGAGCATCATCAGTGGGCAACAAACTTCCAAAATAGTGTTTTCTGTCATGGGATAAGACTGTGTACCAATGATTTGGTGTTGGGGGCATGTTTTGGAAGAAGAGCACGAATCCAAGCAGATGACAAGGAGGACTACAGTCTCAAACCCAATGGGCCAGACATCTGAGAGCCCAGAACTAAGCAGGGCCTGCACTTTTGGGTTTATTTTTTTTTGTTTTTTTTTTTTTTTTTTAAAAAAAATTTTTTTTTTTTTTTTTTTTTTTTTTGTCGCTCAAATTTGTCTCGCAAATCTAAGTCCAAAAGAAGGTAACGCACCCACACACACAACGCCCACCCCCCATGTTAATGTATCATATTTTAAAATTTAAATTTAGAGGGCTCTTTCCCCTTTAAAATTCATTCGCCCCCAAAGGGGGGGATCTGTAAGAAATACCATTTTTTGAACAAAGAATACTTATGAGGTATATTTTTGGGATAATTAAAAAGGTATTTCAATTATAAAAATTAAAGGGGGAGGGTCTGCATCATCACTGGGAGCTTAGACTGGGTTTTCTGATGCCTTTCACTTGCTAATTAAAGGAAAACAATAGGGCCGGATAACATTTTATAACCCGGCCTTCTAGATGAGCAGCACTAAAAGGGCTGTAGGCCTCTGGGTAAATGGGGGAGGTATCGTCTTGAATGGGGGCAGGTATGGGGTATAAAATAAACCGCATGCGCTTGGACAGGGTTTTTGTTCTTGGGGTGGAAGCCACCAGGGTGGCACATGGCTCTGCACTGCACATGAAAATTGGTGTGTACCCTGGTGGTAATATAAAATTTTATTTTGTTTTGATGCATATGATTTGTTTTCTGTTATTGGAATTGGTTGTGTAGTGTTTTTTGCATTTGTTTCCTTTTTTTGTTCCTTATTCCTTTTATCATTTATAACCCTAAATTAATTCATAGCTATACAATAACTTACTCGTGTCCATTTTTTTGCACCTAACCTTTCAAACTAACCCAGTAAAGGGTATTGTAAAAACAGAAAAATGTTCAAAGATACAATTTATTTAAAAAATTTTTATAACAAAATTATAGATATGAACGGGAATTTCTTACAGTATCGGGCATTTTAAATTTAGCAATACTAATTAATTGCTGTATTTATAAAAGGGGGCCATAAAACGTCGAATAACCAGTCTCATATTTGAAATTTAAAAAAAAAAATAAAGGAAGAGCAAATAAATCCAAAAACTTTGGGTGACATTTTTGATTTTTGGCAGCCAGGCACCATTTCTTTGCGTGCATTAAATTTTAGAATGCGCCTAATCATGAACTTTTGTCTGCAGTCAAGATTTAACCTTTCTAGCTACAAATTCGACAATTAGCTCAGGAAAAACCACAGTAATGGCCGGGTTTTGCGTAGAACAGCCCATAAAGTGAAAGAACGTACGGGTTGTATGCGACATCCTCCGCATGCCCCCTGACTTAGGTAAAATTGCGGGGCCATTTTGTAATCCCCTAAAATCAGAGTGCCTGATTAAAATATAGCGACGGGGCTGCGCCAGTTTTGGGGGCTGAAAAGATGCCAGACTTCTGACGCAGCCCCGTACATACATGTTACCCTAAATGCATAATTTAAAACAAATGAAAAAAACCTTCCTTTCCTTTACAAATAAAAAAAAGTTACACATAATAAGTATTACAGCCGTAACAATCCAATCTATAAAATACAAAACAGAATTTTAACCTAAATAATGAACACCCTAAAAAAGGAATACAACCCATGCCAAAATCCCCTTTTTTCGCACCTCAAAAAAAACAAAACAGAATCAAAATTAACAAAGAAAATGTCTTATGTACCCCAACATGCACAAAAAAGCCTTCATTCAGCTCATTGACAAAAAGTGGTAATTAAGATTTATGACTTGAGGAGGAACCAGTAGAAAACAACATTGCCTAAAAAGTAAGGGCTTGGACTGTAAGAAGAATCTGCAAACTTGTGGACTGGGCAGTGAAAACTCAAGCTACGCCACTGCCGGTGTCACAAGCCACCACTGATACAGAGGTATTTGCATTGGACAGCCTAGCCAGAACTAGCCTGCCAGAAACTGATTAAAAGCTGTGGCAAAACCTAAACAGACTATTAAAAGAGCCATAGATATTCTGGCCCATGTGAGTCTCAACAGCTATAACTAAGACTATGGGCATCATGGGAGTTCGCCTTATTTTTCATAATCAGCCAACATAAAAATCAGGATTGGAAGGTCTATGGATAATGTTCTCTATAAATATTAGCTCACAGCTACCCCAGAAACAGACCATCACATTAGATTGTCCCTTTCTGATGATAATCTGGTTCTTGTGAGAAACCTGGTGCGTTCTTTACAAGGATAGTAGTGAAAGGGAGTTAGGCTATATTCACATGGCAATTATTGGGACGTATCTTGCCCCGTATTTCACGCCGTACTGCGCTAAATACAGGGCGAGATACATCCCAATAATTACGGTTATCCACAGTTCTCATAGAGAACTATGGATTACATCTCGTCTCTCGTGCTCGGACAATACACCGAGCAGGGGAGAGAAGTGACATGTCAGTTACTCACGGCGTATACGCGCCATGAATAATGAATGTTTATGGGGCCGGCGGGCTGCGTCCCCCCCAATAATATAAACTGGTAGCTGTATTATTATCATCGGTTACACCCGTCACTCAGTAAGGAGATCTGCAACTCCTTCCCTTGAACACCATATGTATACACTGAGTGGCCACTTATTAACCAAATGCAATTTATTGTATCAAAACAGTAGCACCACAGGCTTATAACAAGAACAGGCAAGATTACTTGCGCTTAGTAGTAGAGCACTCGGTGATCCGACAGTCCATATGCATGGAAAAAGTCACTGATGCAGCCGCATAGTGGAGCGTCTCCTCTCGTGTCCAGGAGTACGCAATGGAGTGTCCAACTGGACAGGCGGGCAGTGAGCGCAGGCGCGCAACTTTTCGAGAGGCACCTCCTCTCTTTCTCAAGCGTGCACTGCCATACCCGAGCCTGTAATTTATACAAAAAGGTTACTCACTTAAAATCATTCATAAAAACACTCTGAGACCTAGTGTCTCATTCATTCCTATAGGGGCCAGTGTGTTAAGATCATGGATCCAACGAGCCTCCCGTCTCAAGAGGCATGTTTCCATGGTTAAGGAGGTGCCTCTCGAAACGTTGCGCGCCTGCGCTCACTGCCCGCCTTTCCAGCTGGACACTCCATTGCGTACTCCTGGACACGAGAGGAGACGCTCCACTATGCTACTGCATCAGTGACTTTTTCCATGCATATGGACTGTCGGATCACCGAGTGCTCTACTACTAATCGCAAGTAACCTTGCCTGTTCTTGTTATAAGCCTGTGGTGCTACTGTTTTGATACAATAAATTGCATTTGGTTAATAAGTGGCCATTCAGTGTATACATATGCTGCGATCCCCCTACCCCACCCCCAGCCCCTGCTCCGGAGCACATGGCATAATTACGGGCGAAATATGTCCCCGCAATTACACCGAGTGAACATAACCTTAGTATGAGCCTTGGGGTGGCAAAAACACTGCTGACTGGCACCAAGCCCCAGTGATAGTAATCAAGAAGTAAGATACCTCTATTACTAAAACTGGAGTAAAATGGTGAAAAACCCCCACAGACACAATAACTACTTTATTTAAAAAAACACTCCCCAACACTTTTCTTTGTTGACCATTTTATTAAATAAATGGATCTAACACCTGTCCGACATAGTCTAACCAATCCAATGTAGTCTAAAGGGGAAACCTGGAAAAAAATATAAATACTACAAAAATAACATGACTGTATACCATTTCTTGAGGAGTTTTTTACAAAGGGGGGAAATGGTTAGCGAGGTTCTGGAAAAGTGAAGATACTAAAATATTTCTGTAGAAAATTCTGCATGGATGAGTTCTGATCAGGAGAACTAATCATGGTGGGTTAAACTAAAAACAAAAGAAAAGGAAGAGAATGACATTTGTGAGTCACTGGCTGTAACTACACTATGATCACTCATGGGGTCTGTTGAGCGCCTCTGTACAACTGGTCCTTATGTTGTTGTATTATTGGAATTGTAGGGTTTTTCTAGTAATAGTATGATGATAAAATGTATGGTATAGGTGTATCCTTTAGTAACTGTATGACTGTTAGATTTTACACTATCATACATTAATATGTGGTTTTGAAGGGGCAAATTTGTCAGTGCTGATTATCATTATACAGTTTACTGTTGAGGTGACGTACAGTATCTATACATAATATTAGTGACAGGAACTTAAGTTTTTTATCCAAAAAAATGCATGTTGCTGTTTACAATGTACCATGAAAAATGTTGTGTGAACATAGCCATACAAAGCAAAGCGTAACACGAAAGGACAATGCCTTATATGTTTTAAGACCCTAGTAATGCTGCTGGAAACAGCAGTGACTACTAACAACAGTGGACGAGGGCTAGGGAGACAACTACACTAGGCCAGAAGACTTCTGCAAGAGGGAAACATCAGTGGCATCAGTGATATTGATAACATCTGAGTGTGTAGTCCTGGTATAGCTTGTGACTGTAACGTTTAGTGTGCTGAGGCAGGACCTATAAGAGCTAGAGACTGTGGGTGGCATGTATGAAATTTGGCATGTAAACGCCAAATTTCATGTACATTATATTGGCATAGAATGCGCCTGATTTATGAACCTGCTCTACAGCGGGTCATAAATCAGGCGCATTCTAGCGCTTGTTACGACATTTCTGGCTCAGGTATACCACTTTCAAAGTGGTCTGCCTGTTCCACCAGTAATGCGCCTAGAAATGTCATAGTGAAGCTATAAATCTATAGCTTCATACGGTTCTAGTATGTCCCACCTCCCGCACGCCCCCTGATTTCTGCCGCATTACAAAGTGCCGCGAATGCAATGTAATGCACCTGATAATGGTGTACGGGACATTTAAACATGTAGTGAACGGGGCTGCGCCTGATATCGGGATGAAAAGATGCCAGATATCTGGTGCAGTCCCGTTCATATATGCCACTCTGTGTGTATTCTGAATAAGGAGTTCAGATGGTTTTTCCATTTCAGAACCCAAAGTTTCCAACTGTACTACAAAAGACTGTGCCTTTTAGTAATAACTGCAATAACTATCTACCTGTTCATGTTGTTATAACCAGCAAGCTTGTAGTGCTTCATCTTAGTAAAGCCTGCTTAAAGGGGTTTTGCCACGATGTAATGTTGATGTGGGATCCTCCAAAATGGGTATTTAATCACTATTCTAAATATATGTGATTACAAAAAGTAAAGTCTATTAGAGCTACAGCATTGCTCAGTCCCCCTTAGTTTCCTGAAAGTTTACATTAGACACGACCAGGAGCTGACAGGGAGCTGATCTTGCATGTTTGCACTTTTTATCTGATGACAGGGAACATGAAGGAGCTTGCAAGGGGCTGGGGAGAAAGTGCAGTGTATGAGTCTGTCTGCTGAATAGAGAATTCACTGATGTAATTTTATTATTTGAGTAACCTTTTAAGACGTTCCATGCTTCCTCGCTCTCTGCTCACCCCCTCCCTCGCAGCCCTTCATGACTCAGCATACTTTGTTTATATTCTCCCCTGAGCTGATAAGAGGTAAGGAACTCACTTCATGGCAAAACCCCTTTAAGTTCAACTGCATGGACTATGTCTGTCAAGTTATTTCTACCCCATCTCCTGAGTGAAGTAGTAACCACTAAGCCTCTCTCAAACCATAGGGTTTCACAATCATCACCATCACACCCCAATTGAATAAACGTCATTACATCCATACAGCAGAATTTAAGTGCTGTTTCTTGGATACTGCACATCTGTAACAATGTGCTGATAAACACTTAAAAAGTCCCCAAAATATGTTCAGAAAATAAACAATTGCATAAAATGCCCTTGTGTCCTATTAATAACATATGCTAGGAAGTATTGATTCCCTAGTAGCCTGGCAAAATGTATTATTAGTATTGGTCTCACTTGTAATTAAATAATCCAAATAAGAACATTATATGAGGCAATTTCTGATAATATAATTTCCAAACATTACCTGCTACTGAACATATTAAGTCAGCTGGTCAGCATATGGCTCTGCAAGGATGTTAATTAATGTCATTAAAGAGTTTGCAGCTGCACAGAAATCATGCAGCTGTTGCAGAGGAAAAATTGCTGTCAGAGACGTCTCCATTCTCTCGAGGGAAGGCAGAGATGGTTTTTTTCCTGCCTCTACATTCCAGATTGCTATATACACAACATTTAAAGCATGCCTTATATACAGTTCTGAATGCAACCATAATACTTCCTGCTTAAGTCCTGGTGTCTGCAGAATCAGGACTATTAGGAATCGTTCACACGGCTTATTTCACCGCGGATTTGCCGATGGATTGACGATCGTCAATCAGTCGGCAAATCAGTCAGAAATAAGTAACAGCCTATTTTCTATTTATTTCAATAGAAAATACGGCTCGTCGTTCACACGACGCGTATTTCCGTGCCGGATTGCCGCCGCGGATTGACAACGGCAATCCGGATGGAAAAACAATGTGCATGTCAATTATTTACGGACGGATTCACCACCTACAATGAATGGAGATGGTGAATCCGCCGGGAAATCAGTTACGAATACGTGCCACACTTAGTGGCACTTATTTGCAACTGATTTTTAACTGATTTCAGAACGTATTTACGATCGGCAATCCGATGTAAATACGTTCTGAAATAAGCCGTGTGAACGAGGCCTTACTGTACAGAGTTGTATTAACCCTGCAAAGGAGGCCAGGAGAATAGCTAAACACTCACGGGCCCTGGTGCAAAACTTAAGCTTGGGTCACTATATCCCCACACAATAGCTGTGGACTACTACTTTTTATCAACAGGTTCCCCACTTTCTACTTAAAGGGATTGTCTAATAGAAGAAACATTTTCCAAATTGGGGCCAGGCTGTGAAAAAAAAAAGAATACAAGTTATACAGCCAAAGCGTCTGTGCCCTCTTCCTCCACCTCCCCGCAAAAAAATAATTATTTGTGGGGTGAACAGGAAAAAACATGCAATTGTTTTTTTGGGGGGGTTTAGTTTTTGTTGGAGTTTACACCAAACAGTTTAATTGACATGTTATCTGTATTCTGTGTGTCAATAAGTATACAAAGGCCAAAAGAAATGACACATTATCACAGCATCTCACTACTATTTAGGACGGCATGTCCCATTAAGGCTGTGCCATTTTTTGGTGTATTTTGCGACAAAAAACTGTTGATGCCCTATTCTCTATATAAATGAACTAGGTTCATTATACGCCAGGCATAACACATTTGAATGCACCTAAAGTAAGTGCATCAAATATACTAGCAATGATATGCTATGCGACTAAGTTACATTAGGTGTATCAATTATGCTATGCAAGGTATGCCACACGCCAGATTTTGGTTCGTTCATTCAGGCACACTATACACTCATCTAATGCGCCTTAAAACTGGCTGGGTGGTGCCTCTTTTCTGACATGTCGCCCTTAGTGTCTAATACCACCATAATGTTACTGAACAAACCAGTATACTGGGACCAGTTTCACTAATAATAATAATAATAATAATAATAATAATAATAATAATAATAATGTAAAAAAGACCAAATAATACCACCATATATTAATGCCATATGGTGAATAATACCCCCATATTGTTACTGAACAAATTAGTTTCCAACAGCACTGTGGGGAAAAAAGCTTTAGAAATGAATTGGTAGGGCAAGTGTGTGAGCTCGAAAGTGGCTTCTGTCTAAAATGCGTTTTTGCATGGGACTTAAGATTGAGAGACTTTAGATTTGGGGAGTTTAGAAGGGAGAATTTTGTGTTGAATTATCTGTTTGTATCTGTGTGTCTCTGACTTTTGTAATATCCCCAAAAAGTCAAATGATCAGCAGCACTACCTTCTTGTGGGGATGCTACGTTTCTAGCTCCCAAATCCAAGGAGCACCAGATCCAAATGTAAAGTGAGAAACAACATCCAGCGAGTTGATGAAATAAAAACACTTCTTTATTCCTCCACAGATAACACCTCAAAATTGCATGCAACATTTCAAACCCCTGGGTCTTTATCCAGCATGACAAACAGTGTGATTATTTTGTCCTAAAGTAGGGACATCAATCACCCCCAACCAATAAAAATTGTACACACCCACAACAAAGCACATCCATATAAAAACATCTATATATTCTACAGTTCACCCCACGGTGTATACTTAATCACTAAGCAAGAAAGACAGATAATCATAACAATCTTACATTCCGATGCAGCAAGAGAGTGCAGTCCAGACTCCACACTAGAACAACTTAACTGCGCATGGGCCGGTGTCTCCTAATCCTTATTGCGCATGCGCCACCTAACAACCATTTACGGAGACCATTCCAGCTATACTGAAATCACAACTACGAGCTCAAAGCAAGGGTGCACTAAACAATCAGACGTGTCCCATAGCTCCTAAGTAACATAAGCTCTACATAATTGACCAGTTATCTTCCTCTTTGCCCATAACTGTCATCCACTAGAAAATCGACAGCATCGGACAAAATAAAAAAAAATTAAAAAAACATTTTAATTTTTTCTTTTTTTTTAACTCCAATGTTCTACCTAGGGCATAATAAAAACAGATACATTAGTATACACAGAAAGATAGAAATAAAAGCACTAATATACATAGACAAGCTCATGGTTTATAATTGGAAATCAACTGTTCTGACTTCAGAAACCAGTAGAGGCTTTAAAAATCATGAGAGACATCCCTTCCAGAAAAAAAGCAGAAGAAGGTGGGACAAATTCGGTTTTAATACCGGGGATTCAGATTCAGCAGAAGAATCGTCCTCCTCTAGTGTTGAGCGATTATTATCGACAAAGTTGAAATCGGCACAGTTTTTATGGTGATCGGATTTTTTAGATCATGCGATAATTTAGGTTAAAATCTGTGCATCATCTATTAAGATCGCACCATTTTCGGCGCTTCCTGTCATTTTGACGGCCAGCAAATCAACTTACAGAATAGAGCAGGGTGAGATGTGTGTGCGACGTCATGACTGGGATGTGTATGGTTGCGATTGGCTGGAAAAATCACATGACCTCGTTTTACATAGAACAGCGTTTCCTGTTCAGCCTCAGTGTCTCTCAGCGTCTCAGAGCAGAAGGATGTGCGCTCTGCTTGTGTCCAAACAGCTCAGCGAAATTATTATATTTCTTCACAGAGAAACCTCTACTATTAGCTGTGATCCTTACAATTTTAGTTAGATTAGAGATTGGAAATTTTATATAGTTAGGTAGAGAATTTAAAGAGCATCTACCGCTGTAAAGTCACGGGGGGGGAGCGGAGGGGGGCCCCCCGCGGGCGAACACAGACAAGCTCTATAAAGAAAACTGGATAAAGTTCACCAAGACTTAGTGTAGACAGGAACTGAAATAGCTTTATTTTTAAACATTTTCTATTGAAAAAATTTCCGGGAATATTGGGCACCTGAACTTATAGGATACACATCTTTTTTTAGTAACGCGGGGTCTTTTTGGGTTTGGGGTGCAAAACCCCCACTTTTATTATCAGTATACATTTCAGATAGGTTTTTCATTTTCAATTTTCCCCAAATTCCACCTTTGTTATATACCCCTTTGCATTTAAAATTGGGGAAATAAAGCAATTTTATAGCACCAAAGGTAAATTTGGGAAAGGGTCCCAAAAAATTCCTTTTTAAAAGGGGTTTGAGCGATTTTTTTTTCGCCCAAAGTTAAATCGGAAAGGGTTTTTTTATGGTGATCGAAATTTTCAGATAAATTGCCAAATAATTAAGGTTAAAATCTTTTCATCACATTTTTAAGATCGCGCCTTTTCCCCCGGCGTTTCCCCTGAATTTTTGGGGGGCCCAGCAAATCAGATTACAGAATAGAGAAAGGGGAGGGGTCTGTGCGCCCGTCATGACGGGGAATTTGTAGGGTTTTTGCGATTGGCGGGAAAAATCACATACCTCTTTTTAAACATAAACAGCGTTTCCTTTTCAGCCTTAGTTTTCCCCTCAGCTTCTCATGGGGAAAATAGGACGTCCCGGCTCTGCCTGTGGGCCAAACAGCTCAGCAAAATTTTAACTTTTTCCCTGCACAGAGAAACCTCTACTTATAGCTGCCCTTCCCAAATTTTTATTTTAGATTAAGATTTGGAAAAATTTTATGAAAATTAAAGTTAGAAAATTTTTAAAAGGGAAAGCATCTCCCGCTGAAAAGTCAGGGGGGCGGGGGGGGGGGGGGGGGAGGGGCCCCGCGGGCGAACACAGAAAAAGCCTGTCTATAAAGAAATTTGGGAAAAAATTTTCACCAAGATTTTATGTAGAATTGCACTGCAATATTTTTATTTTTAAACATTTTTGGTTTAAAAATTGAAATATTTCCAGATTTTGGGGCACCTGAACTTATATTGGAACACACATTTCTAGTTTTTGGTAGGTCTTTGTTAGGTGCAAAAAATTTCCATTTTTAAAATAAAGTTTTCATTTCAGTTTGGTGTTTTATTTTCAAATTTTTCCCATTCCACCTGTGTTAAAATTTCCACCTTGCAGTTAAATTACAAAACCACAATCTTTATTTAGCACAAGGTTGTTTGTTTTTCCAAAATACCAGTGTAAACAAAACGAAAACATTTAAAAATAACTGTTTTTTTGACTTTTTCGCACCCAAAATTTTTTCATTTTACGCAGCATCCACAAATCCCTTTAAAAAAGCAAATTTTAAAAAGCCCCCACAGGGAAAATTTAAAGGTGGGAAAAAAAACCGGTATTATAAAAGAAAACAAAAAACAGATACGTTTTTTTGACCCTTTTTCGCAAACCCCGCAAATTTTTCATTGGAAAAGCAGCATCCACGGAAAACTTAAAACCCGCCCAAATTTTAAAAGTCACCCCAGGGGAATTTGAAAGGTGCAAAAAAAACCGTATATTAACGAAAACATAACAATACGTTTTTTTTGACTTTTGCGCACCCCTTTGTTTATTGACGGAAAACAAACCCCCGTAAATCTTAAAAAAAACAAATTTTTAAAATCCCCCACAGGGGAATTGAAAGGTGCAAAAATACTGTGTAATTTTAAAGAAAAAAAAACAGATAAAGTGTTTTTTTACTTTTTCGCACCCAGATTTGTTCATTGACGCAGCATCCACGAAACATAAAAAACAATTCTATAGTTTACCACAAGGGGGAATTTAAAGGGTCCAAAAAAATCCCCTGTAAAAATACGAAAACTTTAAAAATCCCGGTTTTTTTTTACTTTTGGGCACCCACCCTTTTTTTCATTGAGCAGCAACCCCGTAAATCTTAAAAAACCCGCAATTCAAAGTCACCCCCAGGAATTTAAAGGTGCAAAAAAACCGGGGATATTAACGAAAAAAAATAACAGATACTTTTTTTTTGACTTTTTGCGCACCCAGCTTTTTTTCATTGACGCAGCATCCACGGGAAAACCCCTTAAAACCCCCGCAAATTTTTATAGTCCCACAGGTGAATTTAAAAGGGGCAAAAAATACCGTGTATTATACGAAAACATAACGATACGTGTTTTTTTACTTTTTTTCGCACCCACTTTTTTTCATTGAAAGCATCAAACCACGAAAAACAAAAAAACAAAATTTTTATAGGCACCACGGTGAATTGAAAGGGGGCAAAAAAACTGTGAATTTTTACGAAAAAAAATAAAAGATACGTGTTTTTTACTTTTTTCGCAAACCCCGCTTTTTCATTGACGCCGCATCCACTTAAAAACTTAAAACAGCAATTTTTTTAGTCACCCAGGGGAATTTTTAAAAGGGGGCAAAAATACCGTTTTTTACGAAAACCCTTTAAAAGATACGGTTTTTGACTTTTTCGCACCCAGCTTTGTTCATTGACGCAACTTTCCCAATTTAAAAACTTAAAACAGCAATTCTATATCACCACAGGTGAATTGAAAAGTCAAAAAAACCGGTATTATACAAAACATAACAGAAAACATTTTTTGACTTTGGGGCCCCTACAGCTTTGGGTTTATTGGGCCAGCCCTTCACGAAAAAACTGAAAAAAGCAATTTTTTCGCACCACAGGTTTAATTGAAAGGGTCAAAAAATACTGTGAAATTTTAAAAAAACAAAACAGATACGTGTTTTTTGACTTTTGCGCCCCCCGGGTTTGTTTCCCTTGACGCAGCATCCACGTAAATCTTAAAAAAGCAATTCTATATGGGCACCCCCAGTGAATTGAAAGGGGGAAAAAATAAACCTTTTAAATTTTACCAAGGGCATTTAAAATTTAAAATGTTTTTGACTTTTTCGCACCCACTTTGTTCAAAAAACGCCGCTTCCCGTAAAATTAAAACAGCAAATTTATAGTTTTACCACAGGTGAATTGAAAGGTGGCCCAAAAAAAACCGTGTTTTAAACAAAACCAAAAACAATACGTGTTTTTTGACTTTTGCCACCCCCTTTGTTTCCTTTTACGCACAAACCACGTAAATCTTAACACAGCAATTTAAAGTCCTCACGGTAATCGAAAGGTGCAAAAAAATACCTGTAATTTTAAAAAAAACAAACAAAACGTGTTTTTTTTACTTTTTTCGCACCCCACTTTGTTTCAAATTTAACCCCAGCATCCACGAAATCTTAAAAAGCAATTCTTAATTTACCAAAAGGGGGTTAAATTTAAAGGGGCAAAAAATTTCCGGGGTAATTTTACGAAAACATAACAGATAATGTTTTTGGGCTTTGGGGGCCCCTAAGTTTTGTTTTATTGACGGGAGCATCAAAATAAATCTGAAAACCGGGAAAATTTTTTTGTCACCCCAGGGGGAAAAAGAAAGGTGCAAAAAATAAACCCTTTAAATTTTACGAAAAAAATAACAGAAACGTTTTTTTTGAAATTTTTTTTCCCCCCACTTTTTTTTATTGCCCCAGCAACCACGTAAATCCCAAAAAACAATTCTAATCACCCCAGGTTTAATTTAAAGGGGCAAAAAAAAAACCGTGTATTATACGGGAAAAAATAACAGATATGTGTTTTTTGACTTTGCGCACCCAAACTTTGTTCCCTTGACGCAGCTTCCAAGTAAATCCCTTAAAACAGCCCCCTTTTATAGTCCAAACCCCAGGGGAATTTAAAAGGGCAAAAAATAGAGTGTATTAACGAAAACAACAGATACGTTGTTTTTTACTTTTGGGGCACCCAAACTTTTTTCCCTTTTACCAGCTTTTCCCTGAAATCTTAAAACACAAAATTTTATAGTCACCACAGGTAAATTTTAAAGGGGCAAAAAAATACCGGTTATTAACGAAAACATAAAAAGATACGTGGTTTTTTTTACTTCGCGCACCCATCTTTGTTTCATTGGGCCCAGCTTCCATGTAAATCTTAAACAGCAATTCTAAGTCACCACAGGTGAATTGAAAGGTTCAAAAAATACCCTGTATTATACGAAAACATAACAGAAAACTGTTTTTTGACTTTTGCCCAGTCCAAATTTTTGAATTTGACACCTTCAAATTAAATTTGAATTCCCGCAATTTTGTTTGATTAGAGGGGTTTGAGAATAGCTTTGATTTTTCCGTCTTTTTAAAAGAACTTTTCCCCAAATAAAACCCCCTTCTCAAATTTTTATATTTCTGAAAGGGAGCAAAGCAGGTGGTAAACGAGCAAAGAGGGGGTTAGCACAGGGGAGGTAAGGACGAGAGAATGCCCTTCCTGCTGGCAAAAACACGCATGCCAGCGGATCGCATTTTTGCAGGCCTCGGGCCCCTGTATCGCTGGTCGGGGCCCTGGAATCTAAAAAACAACATCGTCCCCAATCTGTCCTTCAGGGGTTTTAATGAACTGCATCTAGCATCTTACCTCCTCGCCTCCCAGCCCACGGCCACAATGTCGTCATCAGCATCACAGCATCCGTCCAACTAACACCCCAAATGTCAACTCTGTACCCACCACTGGGGAAAATTCCTTGTCGAAGACCTCTTTGATGACAAAATGCTTGGGGGGTCAAAAGGGGCATGTTAAAAGATCAAAGGATATTTAGCCTGCTCTACCCCCTTACTGATCCCATCAGGGAGGTGAAGGAAGCGGTCAATGGGCAAATATCCCGGGGCGTGGGCACCCCTTCAGTGCCCCTTGTTTGCAGCCCGACTTTGAAGCAGAAAGTCAGGACGACCAAGCACCGTGTTGATGATAGAGGGGGAGGCGATTTTGCGGATCCATCCTGGTCTTTTTTCCCCGCAAAAAATTTCTTGCGAGCGTTCATCATGGACAGGAGGAAACGATGGGGTATTCAATAGGGGTTCCCGCCACAAAAAGGGAGAGGCGGTCCAGAACCCGCTGATTTTAAATTCCGCCAGCCACGGTCAGCGAAAACCCCGCTCCTCGCTAATCGCCATCAAAAAAGGGCCAGACCTCTCAAGCCCGGGGTTCTTTGAGCAAGCCTCTGATTCACCCACGATTCATATGCCCCCTTTTTGCCATAAACGCAAAAATTAAAAGGCAAAAACCCTTTAAAAGGGGTTTAAACCCCCACCAACATGTTTTAGTCACATACAGCAATGCATGATTAAAAGGGAAGGGAACATTTTGGCCAAAAAAACCCAAACCCCGACGCCGGGGGCCCCAAACCCCACTATCACACCCTCTGCCCTCCGCCTCCTCCTCCTCCGCCACCCCCAAAACTTCCCACTCCCCCATTTTCCTCTCAGATCAAGAAAAAGGGTCGGGCCTCCGCTTCACCCTCCCCCCGTCCCCAAGATCCCAACCACACCACCAGAGACCCATCCTCCCCCCTTTCTCCTTCCGCCAGTTTTGACGACCTGACACCCGTACACGGGCCAAACCCTAGCAGCCACCCTTCTGTCTTCCGGGTTTGGGAAAGCAGAAGAAACATTTTTAACAAAAACCCATCCCAAAGCCAAAAGCCTGAATGTCGGAAATTTGCCAGGTTTTTGGGCCCGGGAAAAATGTTCCCTTTTCCCGGGGTCTGGGGGAACACAGATGGGTTTTTCCACCCCCCAGGGGCCCCTCCCTGCCTCCAATACCAGATCCCGAGCAGGCATTTCTTTGCAAAAAAAGCCGCCCCTTTCCCGGGGCCACCAGGGTTCATCAAAAATTTTTCAAGCGCGTTGTCTGAAACTTGTCCCGGGAAAAAGGGGTCCATCTCACCACTGACCCCAATGGCTAGAAAAGAAACGGCCAAGGCCGCTAAACCCCTGTGCAGCTCACGGGTGAGCTGGGGGGATGCTCCCGGGGATGACGGGGGCTCCCCGGGCTCGGCGAAAACCCCTCTTCAAACCCGGGCGGGAGGTTGCACTTCTTTCCCCCAAAGGGGGCCCTTTTTGGGGGGGCCCCATCACTTGCCCCCCAGAACCCCAGGGCCGGGGTTTTAAAATTTAAATTCTGCCTTTGAAACCCGTCCCAAAAAACAGGTCAGGACTGTGGACGGCTCTCCGCAAGGGAAAACCCAAACCCGCTTGGCTGGGGGGACAAAACCTTGTCCCAAAGGAAAGGGTTTTGGGTGCGATAAGGGGCGAAAAAATTCTTTCCCCCCTTAAAGATTCGTTGGGCCGGGGGCACATCCCTTTAGCCGGGGCCCATGTCATGAACCTTTTCCGTCCAGAAATTTCAAAAGGAGCTACTTCAATTTCTCCCGTTCGCCCCCCCTCTTCGTTCCCGGCCTGGGCTTTTGCGGCTTCCCTTCCGGCCTCCCCGTTAACCGTCTAAAAGGGTTTGACTTGCAACACCGGAATTCCACCCCCCAACATCCTGCAGCGGGGGGTGGGAGCACCCGCAATCCCAATTAACGAAAAGTACAAAGTAAACACTTTCCTAAAACCAAGCACGGGCGGCCCCTCGGGGTTTGACCCCACCCGAGAGTGGGGGCAGGTGAAAAAGCCCCTTGCACCTTTCCTTCCCAGTTTTGAAAAACCCCCAAAAGGGGGTCATTGGGGGCGATCCCCTTTTTTGTTCGAAAGAGAAATTAGTGATTTTGGGTTCTGGAACGATCTTTGGGGACACTCTGAAACTTTTTGGCCCCCGGCCAGCGAGGGAGGGGGAAGACGGACACAGATGGGGCCCCCACGGAGCCTTTCTCTCCGTCAAATCCAAAAAGGCCCACTTTTTCTAAATTTTTATCGGCCCTTTAAATTTTAGACAGTGTTTTCGGGGTCCAGACTAGTGAAAGGGCCCGGGACCCTCAGTTTCTCAGGGTGCATAAACTAGGAAAAGTCGGGGCTGTTTGGGAAAGGCTGTGTCGGAGGAAGCGGGAAGGGGGAAAGGAGGAGGTATTACTAACACCGACGCCCCCGCCTTTGGAAAGATTTTTGGGCGTAATTTTGGGCAATGGGGAAGATGAGTTTTGCTAGTGCCCCCAAAAACCCAAAAGGGGTTTTGGGGAACTCAAGCTCCATTTTCCCCACATGGTGGCTTGGATTCCTTTCCTTTCCCCCAAACATGATCCCCCTTAAAGGGCCACCCAAAATTTAACAAAAGTACTGGGGGGCCACCCTCCGGGATCCCCGGTACAAAAACAAAACTAAAGCATTTTCCCCAGCAGGCAAGGGGGAAAGAAGCCAAAGGGGTGACCCTCGGGAATTTTTAAATTTACCCACCTCACCAACCATCCCAATGCGGGCAAACAGAAAAAACACCCAGAGCCCCAGCTTAAGATCATGGTGCTTTAAAATCTGCGTCTCAACACCGATGTTTTTGTATGTTTTTTCCGGGACCCAAAAACCCTTCTGGTACCCAAAAATGGACGAAGGGCCCGAGCGGGCTCGCCAACCCATAGAGGGGGTTGTCCTGCCCACACCAGGGGCCCAATTTTGAGGGGGCCCCCGCAGCACACCCCGGGGGATCATTACAGACAAACATCCGGCTTTCCACAGATAATTTGGATCTTTTGACTTTCATAAAGATGAACCCGGAAAGGGAATCTCGGGTTAAGTTTTGGCCCCCAATTGCCGAGGCCCACCAAATTATTTTCTGGGTCATTTCCCAATTTCCCCCCTCCAAACAAAAAAAGGGTTCCTTTTGAAAAACTTATTTTTTAAAATGTCCATTTTTTACTGAAATTTTTTTAATTCAAAAATTTCCCCAAAAATTTCATTTTTGGCTGGTTTTTGTTTTAAGGAGACTAAAAAGGACACCCAAGGTTTCATGACAAAACCATTTTTCCCTTTTAAATTTCCACTTAAATCTTTTAAATTTTTTTCACATTGTCAAAGGGTTTTTTTTTTGGGGTCATTTTCCCCTAAACAATTTTTAACATTGGTTTGAAAATCATTTTTAAATTTTTTTTTTTTGGGGCCCATTTTTCCCTGTGAGATACAGAAATAATCATGGTCCTTTTGGAACGGGAAATGTGCTTTTTTTTTTTTTTTTCAAAGTGGCATTTCTCCTTCAAAAAATTTTTAACAGTGGCTGAAAATCCTTTTTTTAAAATTTTTTGGGGTTTAAAGCTCTTTGAAATGCAGCAATACTACAATCCTATTCTAAAAAATTTTTTTGTTTCTAATAGAAAAATTTTTTCTTAAAAATTTTTCAAAAGGGGCCTCATGGTAAACTTTGAATTTTTGGAGGCATTTTCCCTGTGACATGCAACTAAAACAACATTCCTTTTTTAAAAAATGTTTTTTTCTAACAACATTTTTTCTTCCCCAAGGGGAAAAGAGGGGCTCAAGGGTGAGGGTGCTGCCAGAAACGGGAAAAAGGTAGGACAATTTTAATGGACACATATTCCCAAAAATTACTTTTTTTTGCAAGATCTTTAAAAATAGCTATAAATCCCTTTAAATAAGAAACCCTTTTAAATTACAATTAAAAAAAAAAAAACCAAAACTTTGGTGGATTCCATCCTTTTTAAAAAAGTTTTTTTCTAAAATTTAAAAGTACTAAAAAACTTGCATGAAACAAAATGCTTTTTTAAAAAAATTCCTCTAAAATTGTAAAAGGGGAAAGGAAACGGGAAAACTTGACCAGATGTAGGTTTTTCGGAGGACAGGGAGATGGAGCACGGACAGAAACAAAGAAAACAGAAAACCATTTCCTCCAGAACGTTTAAAAAAAAAAGAAAAAAGAAAGCCAAATAAAGGGCACCTGGGTGTAACAGGGGCGTTAACCCAAAACCCTTAATTTTCCCCAAAATGAAGCTCAATTTGGACCCCCACTCATACAGGGGCAAGCGCAAACCCAGGAAATTGGGCTGTGTAAAGAAAAAGGCTGGAGTTTTTCATACTTCCCTTCCGCACTCGGGGTTTTAGCCCGGGCAGTTTTCAATTTCTTGGGGCATCCCCGGGCATTTTAACCCGCCGGGGTTAAAAGATAAAGGAAAACCCCCCCAGGGGTTTTCAAAACCCCCCCACTTTTAACTCCCCGGGCCCCGGGTCCCTGCTGGGCCCAGGGAAAAAGGTTTTAGTCAAAGTCCCCGTGAAACTAAAATGGGGGTTTTAAAAAACTCCTTTTTTCCCGGGACTTTTTAAAACTGGGGGTTTTGCAAGGGTTTGGGGGCCCTTTCTGTGGGGCCCCCCGGGCAGGTAAAGTCAATGTCCAGTGAAACTAAAAGGTGGGAAAAAGGGCTCCTTTTTTTCCGGGATTTTTTTTTTTAAAACTGGGGTTTTTGCAGGTTTGGGGGCCATGCGTGGGCCCCGGACAGGGAAAAATCAATGTCCCTGAAAAATAAAATGGGTTTTAAAGAACTCCTTTTTTTCCGGCCCCTTTTTTTAAAACGGGGGGAAAGCAGGTTTGGGGCTCATGCTTGGGCCCAGGACAAAGGGATAGTCCCAAAATCCATGAAAAATTTAAAAAGGGGGTTTTTAAAGACTCCTTTTTTTGGCACTTTTTTAAAACGGGGGGGTTTTGCAAGGGTTTTTGGGTCATGCTGGGCCCAGACAGGTAAAATCAAAAACCAGTTAAAAAAAATGGTGGTTGAAAGACTCCTTTTTTCCGGGACCTTTTTTAAAGGGGGGTCTGCGGGTTTGGGGGGCCCTGCGTGGCCCAGGACAGGTTTTAGATCAATGTCCAGTGAAACTAAAAAATATTGAAAAAAACTCCTTTTTTTCCGGGACTTTTAAAATCTGGGGTCAATGCCGGTTTGGGGCTCCTGCTGCTTCCAGGACAGGGAAATTTAATTCCAGGTTTAAATAAATGATTTGGGTTTAAAATTTATACTGCCTTCTGGCAAATTTTTTAAATTTGGGGTGATGCAGGGGTTTTAAAGGGCCCTGCGTGGGACAAGACAGGGAAAGTGAATTTTTGTGGTTTTTTTTTCTTTTGGTTTTTAAAACCCAAAGTGTGTTGCCTAAAAGTACCCACGTATCCATTTGACTGTTTTTTGGATGTTAATTCCAGTTTTCCCCCAGCCCTGTTTGGGGTAAGAATAAAGGTTTTTGTTGTTTCCCCCAAAAGATTTTAAAGGGGTCATCGCCCCCAAACGATGCTCACTACGAAAAACCTTATCGATGGGGGGCCCGACTATCGCTATCGCCCCGAGGGTCAAATAGCCAACGTAATCGCCCCAACCCACAAATTCTTGTAATAAAACCAATAGCCCAAAGCTCTCTAAAGAAAACTGGATAAAAGTTCCCCAAAAGCCCCATAGTGTAGACATTGCACTGCAATAGCTTTTTTAAATTAACGTTTTCTATTGAAATTTTTCCCGGGATATTTGGGCCCTGAACCTATAGGATAAAAATCTTTTCTAGAAACTGCAGGTCTTTTTGTTAGGTGCAAAACCCCAAACTTTTTTTATCAGTATAAAATTCAGTATGAAAGGAGGAAAGGCGGGACCGCTTCCCCCCTTTTTCCCAATGAAAGGCCCTTTGAACTGCAAAAAAATAAATTCCTGGGCGTTAGTAATTCTGAAGCGTGGTAGATGTGAGGAGCCCGGAGAAAACCCGGGACCCAAAAGGGGGCAATAAAACCCTGGGAAAATTTCAAAAGGAAGAATTCTCCCGCTTTCATAAAATATAATTTCAGATAGGGGGTTCATTTTCAATTTTGCCTTTCCCCAAAACCTTTTTATTGTTATATCCCCCTTTTGCATTTAAAAATTTTGAATCCCAGAAATTTTTATAGTCACCCAGAGGGAATTTAAAAGGGGCCCAAAAAATATCTTGTATATAAGAATAAAACAAGCTCTATAAAGAATACTGGATAAAGTTCCCCCAAGACTTTTGGGCCCACATGTATGAACGGGCCCGTTTTTTTGGGGTACACCCGCCCCCTCCCCGCCCGAACCCGCTGTCGGAAACCCGGGGGTTCGTGTTTGGGGGCAGTGTTTGCCACTTTTTGCTCGCCCCCCCATGAAAAGGGCGGGGGGGTGGGCGGGTTTTTGGGCGGGGGGGTTGGCCCTTTCCCGGGGGGTGACCGGGGGCGCGCTCGAAAAATCCCAGGCATGTAAAGATGGGGGTCGGCCCCAAACCCAGGGGCAGTGCACCTCGGCAGCTACCCAAAAGCAGACCAAGGTTTTTTTGGGGCCCAAAAGCTCCGGAGAGGCAAAGGGGGAAGCAGGAAACGAAACATGCGAGGAAGCAGATCGAAAAGCGACAGAAATTTGGGGCCTTCCCCTTTGGGGCAGGGAGGAGTATGGGTTCCGAAAAAAATTTCCCTTTTTAAAAGGGGGGAAAACAAAAGTCCAGAAAAAAGGGGTGAAAAGTAAAAAAAAAAAACACTTTTTCCAAAAAAACCAAAAATGGGCAATATCAAGAATTATGAAATTGGGAAAATTTCCGGAAATACAGGGAATTCAAATTTTTGGAACCCATTCTCATTGGTCGGCAAAAAAACCACCAATAGAATAGGAAACGCAGGGGAAACCCTTAAAACCTTTTGGGGGAAATTTTGACAATCAGAATCCCGGCGGGGGTAATTCAAAATACCCGTAAAAAAACAGGAAAAAAGCTGATTTTCTTAACTAGCTGGTGCTTGGGTATTTACCCGCCCCCTTTAGAGCGCGAGCTACTTCTCCCATTTTAGTCTATGGAGAGATGGGCGCAATTTCAATCTCGGCCCCTCAGCGCCGTGCGGAATGGAGTATAATCAAAAAAAAAAAATTTTTTTTTAAAAGTAAAACATTTTTAGTAAAGGCCCCCAACCCCTTCCCATAAACCCAAAACAAATTTAAATTTCCCCAACCCAAGGGATTTTTTACCGAGACCCCGCTCCCACAAAGAGAATTGCAAAAAGAGAGAATCGCCGGGGGAAAAACAGTAATTCAAATTGTTTAAAGCTATTCTCATTGGTCGGCAGAAGCCACCAATCAGAATAGGAGCGACAAAGGGTTCATTATTTTTCCCATGGGGGAGGTTTGGACCAATCAGAATCAGGGGCGAAAAGTGGGCCCAAACCCCCAAAAACCCATTTAAAAAAAATAAATTTAAAACCCAAACAGAATAGGAGCGAACAAAGTCCCATTATATTTCCAAAGGGGAAGTTTGGGCCCCAAACAAAACAAAGGCAGGACAGTTCAAAAACAGTAAAAAAGACAGAAAAGAGCTGGTTTTTCTGAGCTCGCGGGGGCTTGGCCACCAAGCCAATTTTTGAGCGCGAGCTACTTTTCCCCTTAAAAGTCTATGGGGAGAATGGGCGTTTTTTGAAATCCCGGTTTCTCAGCGCCGTGCGGGAAAGAAGTATTAATCAAAAAATCATTTTTTTAATAATTTTAAAACATTATCAGAAAAAAAAGCAAAACCCTTTTTTTCAAAAAAATGGGAGTTTTAAAAAACCCCAAACAACGCGTTTTTCGCCGGACCGGGCGCTTTCATAGGGAATTTGCAATTTGAGGGGAAAACGGGCCGGGAAAAAAAAGTAAAATTTAAATTGTTTAAGTTAAACCCCAAATTGGGCGGGATAAACCCGCCAATCAGAATTGGAGCGACAATGTCCCATTTTTACCTATGGGGGAAATTTTACCAAAACCCCGAATAGGAAACGACAAAGCCCCCTTATATCCCCATGGGAAAAATTTACCAATCTATTCCCCCCCAAAAGGGGGGACAGTTTTTTTTTTTTTAAAATACAGTAAAAAATGCAGAAACCCAGCTGATTTGGTTTGAAGTGGCGGGGGGTCGTCCCCGCTTACCAATCAGGGGCGCGAGCTTTCTTTTTTCATAGAGTTCTTTTGGGGGGAAAAAAAATTTTTTTTGAGCGCGCTCTGTGATTGGCAAAATTAAAAAAAAGGCGCCGTTTTTGGACCCTTGGGGAAGAAAGTGAGCGACGCCCCCCTATGGGGTTTTTAATGCAATCTAAAATAAAACTGTAAATGGCTGAAAAACAAATTTTTTACACTTTCGAATTGTTTCCCCATGTGTATATAATTTTTAAAGATAAAATGGGGGTAACGAAAAAAAAATATTACATCAAATAAAATCATGTTTTTTTCTTTTTTTTTCGTTGCACCCATACCCATTTATCCTGGATAAAAGAAAAAAAAAAGGAAAAAAACATGATTTTAAATTTAAATTAAAAATTTTTTTTTGTTAACCCCCCTATTATTATTCATTTTTTCCCCACATTTGGGAAAAACTTCTGTTGTCTTTATAATTTTTATTTCCCGGGCATAGGAATTTAATTTGGGACATTGACGCTCCCCATTTGATTGGTTCCCAAATTTTTCCCTCCATAGGTTATAAAAGGGACCCTTGTCGCTTCCCATTTGATTGGCCGGTTTTTTGCCCACCAATGAGAATTTGGGTTTAAACAATTTGAATTACTGATTTCCCCCGGAAAAAATTTTCCCCTTTTCAATTTTCCCCACGTAAACGCCGGTCTTTAGGGACAAACCGGGTTTTCGGGTTTTTTTAACCTTTCTTTTTTTTTGTAAAGAAGGGGTTTGGCTCTTTTTCTTGGGTAATGTTTTTTCACTTTAAAAAAAATCATTTTTTTATTAAAAACTTCATGCCCCCCGGGCTGGCGCCCGGGTTTTAGAGCGCCCAAAACTTTCCCAAAAGACTAAAAAGGGGAGAAGTTTGTCGGGGCTTTGATTTTGGTGTGAAGCCAAAACACCCGTTAGCTCACCAATTTAGCTCTTTTTGTCCTTTTTTTCTGATTTTTGAATTATCCCGCCGTGGATTCTGATTGGTCTAAAATTCTCCAAGACAAAAAATGGGTCTTTTTCGCTCCTATTTGTTTTGGGAATAATTTCCCCCATAGGGTAATTTGGGGGGTTTTGTCCCCCCCTATTTGATTGGTTTAGCTACCAAGTCCCCGCTTTGCCCTTTAAACAATCACTTTTTTTCACATTTTTACTGAATTTGAACTATCCCGCCGTGGATTTGATTGGGCTAAAAATTCCCATAGGTTTTAAAAGGTTTACTGCGCTCCTATTCTGATTGGCTGGCTTCTGCCGACCCAAACAGAATAGCTTTTTAGAATTTGAATTACCCGTATTTTTTGGGAATTTTTCCCAAAATCCTAATTTTTGAATTAGGGTATTAGAAAGGATTTTTTTTTTTTGTATTTTTTATTTTTTTGGTTTCATCTTTTTTTGAAAAAATGTTGAACGGGCCTTTTTAAAGGCGATTTTTTTTATTCATAATCCGACCGGGCATCTGAAAAGATTTTCTCGCTGTTCCCGCCCGTCTCGCCCTCGGGAAATTTTTTTTCGGCAGTCCCGCACCCGGGCCTAAGTCCCGCATTTCGGGCCCAAAGTACTGCCCTGTGCCCCAAACACAGGCGAAAGGGGCAGGGAACTTTTTCCAAAGCATGTATAAGTGCGCTACCCCCCGGCGGCGAATCTTAGGCGAAAAGGGCCCCACCCGCCCTCGGTCCCCGCACTGTGCCCCACACACGGCCGGCGCGGCGGACTTTTCCCCGCATGTATGACCGCACTACCTCCGGCGCCAAAACCGGGCGCGGGGCGCTGCACTGCGCCTGGGAAACCCACATTTCCCTAAAAAAACGGGCCAGGCGCGGCGGATTTTTACATGCTATGTATGAGCCCCGGCCCCCGGCCCCACATAAATCAGGCGCAAAATTCCCCCAAAACTGGGGGAAAGGTTTGGCCCACGACCTGGCGGGTTTTCAAACATTTTGGCCCTTGTGTAGACATTCCCACTGAAAAAACTTTATTTTTAAACCAGTTTTCTATTGAAATTTTTCCGGGATTTTGGGGGCGGGCCCTGAATTTATAGGAAACACATCTTTTCTAGTAACTGCAGGTCCTTTGTTAGGGGGCAAAACTCCACTTTTATTTTTCAGTAAAACAGTTCAGATAGTTTTTCCCTTTTTCCCAATTTTCCCATTCCACCTGGGGTTTGATATTTTTCCACCTTTCCTTTTAAAATTTTGGAATCCCACAATTTTAAAAGTCCCCCCAAAAGGGAAAATTTAAAAAAGGGGTGCCAAAAAAAATCTTGTATTAAAACCGAAAAACATAACAGATATTGTTTTTTTTGATTTTGGCGCACCTAAAAGTTTGTTCTTTTGAGGCAAACTTGAACTTAAATTTAAATTACAGAAAATTTTAAAGTCACCACAGGTGTTTTTGGATAGTTCCCAAAAAAAACCCTTTGGGAAATTAATCCGAATACTTTTTCAGATACTTGTTTTTTTACTTTGGGGCGGGCCAGCTTTTTTGGGATAAAACAACTTTGAATTTAAAAATTTGAATACGGGAAATTTTTATAGCCCAACACAGGTGAATTGATAGGTCCCAAAAAAATTTTACCTTGTAAATCCGAATACATTTCAGATACGTTTTTTTTTCACTTGGCGCAAGGCCAGCTTTGTTGATAGATCTTATTTTGAAAAGTTATATTTGAACCCCAGAAATTTTTGTTTTTGATTTGGGGATTTGAGAAAAGCTGTGATTTTCCGTCTTTTAAAAAGAGACTTTTTCAAAACTCTTCCATACCTTTTCAAATTTTTATATTTTCCCGAACATGGAGCTAAATGCAAGGGGTAAGGAGCAAAGAGGGGGGGAGGGCAATTGGGGGTAAAGGGACGAGAGAAAGGGGGCTCCTTCCCAGTGCTGGCGACAACACGCATGCCAGCGGATCGTCAGTTCAGGGGCCGTCAGGGGCCGTCCCTCGCTGGGTCCCCCCGGGCCCGTGAAAACTCATTTTAAAGAACAGCTTTGCCAACTTCCTTCAAATGGTTTAAAGCCCCAAACCCGGGATCCAGCAGTCTTACCTCCTCGTCCCCCCCCATTTACGGCCACAAATTTTCGTCCATCCCATCCCCCCGCATCCGTCCCCAAAAAAAAAGCAGGCCCCCAAAAAGGGGCCCTCGTGGACCCCCCACTGTTTTAATTTTAATTTTTTGAAGAAACCCATTTGATGGAAAAAAATCGGTTGGGGTCAAAGGGATTTTAAAAAAAATCAAAAAAGGGCCAAAGGGGGAAAAATTTTCTTGCTCTGAAAGCTCAGTTACTGGTGCCATCAAGGAGGAGAAGGAAGCCGGGCAATCGCAAAAATCCCGGGCTTTTGGCCCAAAGCCTTGCAAATCCCTCTTGTTGTTTGCCCGCAGCCCGGATGCAAAAAATGTCAGGACGGGCGAAGACACCTGTGTTTTTGATTTATGAAAGACGAAATTTCGGATCCAACCCGGGGCTTTTTTAGCCCTAATTTGCTGGCGACGCTTCATCACGACGAGGAGGGAAGGGTTTATGGGGTTTGTGTCCCGTAAAGGTTTTTCCCCCTCAAAAAAAAGGGGGAGGGGGGTCGCAGAAATTTCCCAATATAATTCCGCCAGCCACGGTTTAGCGCAAAACCCCTTTCCCCCCGCTTATCGCCGTCAAAAAGGTCCAGGGGCCTCTCAAGCCGGGCCTTTTTTGACCAAACCTTTTGATTCACCCACGATTCATATGCCGCCATGCCCCTAAAAACCAAAAAGTTAAAATGCAAGAAAACCTTTGGTGGTTAACCACCCCCAACATTTTTTAATTTACATGCATGAATGCATGATTTTTAAAAATGGAGGCAACACTTTGGGCCCAAAAAAAGGGCCCAAACCCACGGGCCCGGGGCCCCCCCCACTGTCCACACCCCTCTGTCCCCCCCCCTCCTCTTCCCCTTCCACCACCAACGTTTCCTCCTCCCAAAGTCTCTCAGAGTCATTTATCAGGGATCAGCCTTTTCCAAATTCAGCCTCCACCGTTTGCCCAGTACCCCCCAGCCCCCACCAAAACCCATCCTACCCTTTCCCCCTTTTCCCCCAGTTTGACGACCTGCACGCCGTACAGC